>PVHP010002179.1:0-94045 GCA_004024765.1 Zapus hudsonius | reverse complement strand
ACTCGAGGGGAGACTCCATTCTGGCAGGGAAAACGATGGCATGAGCAGAGGGCTGGACATCACCTCTGCCACAGCACTGCAAACAGCGGCAGGAAGGTGTGCCAAACACTGGCAAGGGGAAGCTGGCTTATAACCCCATAAGCCGCCCCCAACAACACAGCTCTAATGAGGTTCTAATTCCCAAATTGCCATCAGCTGAAGATCGATCTATCAGAACACATTCAATTGTTTGTGGGGGACACCTGTATCAAACCATGACACACATCTATGGCTGGAATTTCAGATCCACCCCAGACACACCTTAGGGCTGGAGCCCAGGAAGAGGCTGGAGACCAACACAAGCTTTAATAAACTCTTGAATCTATTGGGGACACACCTTCAAAGTACCACAGGCAGGCCTCTGTAAGTAGCTAAGATCCTACTGTCCCTGATCCCCATATGCCATCAGCCCATCTCCTGGTGTTCAAAGCCAGGCACCAGGACCTCTCGCTGGATTCCCTGTTGAGTACCATCCAAGCAGGCACTCATAGCTACAAGTCTTGTCCTCAGACCCACCCTTCCTCTGTTTTCCATACTAGTTGAGGGCACCACTAAGCATTTGAGCTCCCAGAAACCTGAGACCACGTCCCCACTACTTATATCTCCTGGTCCAGTCGTCTCCTTCCTCTCAGTATTCCTGGATAGCCCTTTCTCCTCTGCCATTTGTCGGTAGCCTGACCCAGGTCCTAACACTCAGCCTGTAGCCCCCCACACCACACCTGCTGGCCTTTTCAGAAAGAGGTGGCTGACAAGACCTCAGCCATGTCAAGATGCTCCAACTGCCCAGCCCCTGCCACTTCCACATCTGATCACTTCATTCTCACAACTCACCTTCCTTCAGTCACTCACAGCTTTTAAGACCTGACCCCTGCCTGTTCTTCCTACATTGCACTGTGGCTTCCTGTACACCAGACAACTGTCACCAAACACCTCCTTAGACTGCCAGTTCGAGAGCGAGAGTTACTCACACTGTTCAGCACCATCATTGCTCCAGGTAACACTCCTCCCTTTATTTATCTGTGTGTCTCTTAGCTTTCATAGACCACTCCCATCTTCCCAAAGGCAATAATTTTAACATATGTAATATGCACTTCTTACTTGTACCTTGCAAAATATACATTATTGCCTGTGTTTGAATGCTTCCAAAAAGGGATGGGTCTTTATATAATACTATTGATCTACATACAGATAGTCCCATTGAAACGGGGTGAGCTAAGGGTGAGAGTTTAGATAATGCCCAGCAAAAATTCCAATACGCCCCAAAATTTAAGGAGTACCCGCATTCTTGTCTACAAAGTTGAGGAATTAAAATCATAGACAAAAAGATAGTAAGGTATAGTGAGAGAATTTATTATTTAAGGGAACATGGGAGTTACAGAGTTCTCCAGCCACAAGTGTGGGGAGAAAAGTGTGGAGAGTTTAACAGAGCTTATGTTGTTTAGCTAAACAAGCAGAAAGGGGAAAGATCATGAGAAGACAGAAATCCAGCCCCTCACCACAGGCTGTTGTGGGGGCTGGGGAGACCTTACCGGTCCCTGGAGAGTCAGAGGTCCCTTTGCCAGCCTGCCATGTGGGGAAGAGAGGCTTTTTTTCTAGGAAAGTCAATTTAAGTTTTTCCCACGTGAGTCAGAGAGACAGCTGATTGGTTCATATCTGACCAGTTTTAGCACCTAGGTTTTTAGCTCTAGATAGACACCTCCCACTCAAGGGGAGGATGTCTCTGGAGCTGCCCGACCCATCACACCATCATAATCAGGGTTCAACTTGTCATTTTTTAAAACTTTACGATGGTACAAGAGCAATTTTGAGTTTGAGGTTCAGCAGGTAAGAGTGCTTGTTGAGCAAGTATGAGGACCTGAATTTAACCCCCAGCACCCACATAGAAAGCCAGGCATGGTGGCACATGTCTGTCACCTCAATGCTGAGGGGGACAAAACACAGGAGGATTTCTGGGGCTCCTTGGTTAGCCAGTCTAACCAAAAAACAGAGAGCTCCAGGTTTAGTGAAAAGCCTGTGTCAGAGAAGCAAGGCAAAAAAAAAAAAAAAACAATAGAGGAGGAGACTTGATGTCTTTCTCTGGCCTCCACATGTGTGTACACAGGAGTGTGCACCTGCGCACACACACGCATACACTACACACACACTAAATAAATAATAAGGGCAGTTCGAATTCTGGGAAACACAGTGAACTGCGGCTCCGAGTCAGTCTCACAATGTGCTGTGATGCTAAGCAAGACACTCGGCAGGTTAGGTGTGTGATATGTATTTTTTTAAATTTAAATATAAATTTATTGTCCATAATGAGTTACATTATTTAGTGGGCAAACCATGAGTTGTTATCCCAACTCCCCCAAATTCCCCCCTCCCCCTCCCTGATCAGTTGGATATCCTCCTCCGTGGGCTGTCTGTATTAGTCCTTGTGGCAAGGGATCCTGGATATCCTAGTACTCAGCTCGGTCTTCCTGGCCCAAGTGTGTTGTTACTGATGGGTGCCATGCCTCTGGACCATCTCCCCCACCAACCCACCGTAGGCCGATGACCCAGATCCTGGCAAGAGAGGAGCCACCACAGTCATATCGTGGAGGATCCATAGGGAATCCAGCAGACAATGACAGATGAACAAGGGACCTATAACCACAGCCATTCAATCAACACAGGATAGGCCAATGAGACAGAAATCAAGGATTTTCGACACAAGGACCCCTAAACTCGCAATATTAAGGCAGCCTTAATACTCACCCACCACGACTCAGGGAACTGAGCGGAAGAGGGGGCGGAAAGATTGTGAGAGCCGTGATATGTATTTTAACTGAAGATATTTTTAGCAAGGATGGAATTATCAGTATGGAACCCCATCATTAGTGAAGAAGCACCTGTATCGGTCTGTTTCTTGCCATTTCCTTGTAATAATACTCTTTTATGACCCATTGCTTTTTGCTCTCGGAACCATTTAGATGCTCTAATGGCTGTGTTAGACTCAGAGTATGGATAGAAACATTCCTATATCCATTCTCCTGCGTGCCTCAGATTGCCTCCAGCACGTGTTCTACACGGCCCATCAGGGGACTACAAAACTCCAGAAGTGGGCTGAAGAGATGGCTTAGCGGTTAAGGTGCTTGCCTGCAATGCAGAAGGACCTGAGTTCGATTACCCAGTGCCCACATAAAGCCAGATACACAAGAGGGCGCATGTGTCTGGAGTTCATTTGCAGTGGCTAGAGGCCCTGGCGTGCCCATTCTCTGTATCATTCTCTCTGTCTCTGTCTCTCTCAAATAAATAAATAAAATATTTAAAAAAAAAAAAAACTCCAGAAGTGTCTCATTCCAACACCAAGCCTCTAAGACTTTCTTTTCCTCCCCCATCCTCCTCACCCTTTGCTATTTGCTTCTAACTTTCTCTAGTATATTGCCTTTCTTCCATTTTTTGATTTGTGTGCATGTACATGGTGTATATGTGTCTGATGTGTGCATATGGGCACACATAGGCCACAGCGCACCGTGGAGGTCAGAGGACAGTGTTGGGGTGTTTCTCCTCTCCTTCCACCTTCTTCTGAGACGGGGTGTGTCTTACTGCTGCTGCTTGTGAGCTTCCAGGTTCTTCTGGCTCTACGCCTCCCCCCCCCATTGCTGTTGGTTTTCTGGGATTACAGATGTGTGCAGCTTTCCATGATCTAATTGGGATCAGCAGGCTTTTAACCACTAGATGCTCAGTTTAATACTTTTTAAATACTATCTCACGATTAGATGTATTTTTCTGCTTACTAATACATGCGGTATCTCTTTATTGTTATTTTTTTTTTTGAGGTAGGGTCTCCCTCTAGCCGAGGCTGACCTGAAATTCACTATGTAGTCTCAGGGTGGCCTGGAAATCACATAATCCTTCTGCTTCTGCCTCCTGAGTGCTGGGATTAACTGCATGTGCCACCACGCCCGGCAGCATCTCTTTAAAAAAAAATTATTTATACCTGCCCACCATGACCCAGGGAACTTTGCAGAAAAGGGGGTGGAAAGATTGTAAGAGCCATGGTGGGGGGAATATCCAGAGACATTGCTCCCCTTTCTCCCCCCCCCACAAAAAAAAAACAGTCTGCTGCTTGCACAACTCACAGCCCTCCATCCCATGGAACATTCTGGCAATCCTATGGAGGAGGGTCCTCAGAGGAAGGGGCAGAGAGGACGGAAATGGAGGTACCAACAAACTTGCACACACAGAGTTTCTACTTTTTAATAATAAAAGAATAAATAAAAATATAAAATATGATTTATGTAGTTGAAAGAGAGAGACTCTCAGAGAGAGAGTATAGGCACGCAAGGGCCTCCTGCCACTGCAAGTGAACTCCAGGTGCACACACTACCCTGTACGTCTGTCTTTATCAGGGTACTGGGGATTCAAACCCCAGTTGTCAGGCTTTACAAGCAAGCGCCCTTAACTGCTGAGCCATCTCTCCAGCTGTAAATGTGGTATTAGATTTGAAGGCATCCTGTACGAGTTTCCAATTCATCCCTGTTGTCCATTTTTCTTTTGAGTCTGTCAATTTGGGAGAGTTTCTTTGCCTCTTTTGCTTTTCTTCCTTCAACCATATATTGCTTGCCCCATTTCTGGCCCATCATATATGCCTGCTCTCCAGTGGGGTACAGATGTTCCCTGTACCTTATTGGATGGAAAGAAGGAAGGAAGGAAGGAAGGAAGGAAGGAAGGAAGGAAGGAAGGAAGGAAGGAAGGAAGGAAGGAGGGAGGGAGGGAGGGAGGGAGGGAGGGAAGGAGGGAGAGAAGGAAGGAGGGAAGGAAGGAAGGAGGGAGGGAAGGAAGGAAGGAGGGAAGGAAGGAAAGAATCAAGAAGGGAAGGAATACAAAGCACCAACCCCAGGTGCTTATGTGGCACCCCACTGTGTTCCTCAGTCCATTTCTGCTCTTCTCTCCTTGGCCTCAGGCTCCTGCTCAGTTCCTCCTCTGCCATATGCATCCCCTGAATTCTACATCATGTGTCATTTTGAATGCTTCTAACTTACCTCTATTGTCCCACTGAGTCTCAGCTCCAATAAGACTCAGCTGGTGCCCCAGGCCACCAACTCTGGGACCCCTCTGATCTTTCCTGGTAGCCAAGTGTCTCTGTGTACTTATTACTTGGCTAAATGAGTGGGTTCCTCATCCACTTCTTCCATTACTTAGAGAATTCATTAACAGTAGTGATCTGGTTTCTCCTTCCTGTGCCCCAAGATGCTGTAGGCCTGCACCCTGGCATGGTCAGAGTGTGCAACGAGAGTAAAGATTTCCTGTATGGTGGGCATTGGGCTAAGCACTTTATAAGCATTATCCCAGTGGTTGGTAACTTTTAATATACACCTGCCACAGGTGGGAAAACTTGAGGCTGAATGAAATTAGGAGGTTAGGGATGTGGCTCAGTGGTAGACTGCTTGCCTGGCATATACAAAGCCAACTTTTTCGTTGCTGCGACAAAGAATCCAACCAACAAGCAGCTTGTGGGAGGAAAGGGTTTGTTTTGGTTTACTGACTCGAGGGGAAGCTCCATGATGGCAGGGAAAGTGATGGCATGAGCAGAGGGGTGGGCATCACCTCCTGGCCAACAACAGGTGGACAACAGCAACAGGAGAGTGTGCCAAACACCGGCAAAGGGGAAGCAGGCTGTAACTCCCATAAGCCCACCTCCAACAATATAACTCCAAACTGCCATCTGCTGAGGATCGAGTATTCAGAACGCACTCGTTTGTGGGGGACACCTGGATCAAACCACCACAAGTAGCAGTCAAGGTCAAGGCTATGCCACAATAGCTCCTGTTCTCAAGGGCTTCTGCTCCACCATGGACACGGGGGATTGAAATGGACATTAGGGAAAAGGCTGGGTGCAGTGAAGTATGCTCTTCAAGGGGCAGAACAAAGTCCCATGCAAGGACTGAACTCGGGATCCATGAAGAGTGTCATTGGCTGGTCCTTTCCTGTTCCAGACAAGACTCCAGGCCCTTCCACACTCAGTCCTTCACTGAACCATCTCTACCGTCCTCTGAGGCAGGTAGGTCTCTTTGAAGATTATTCTTACAGCTCAGAGAGGTTGAGCAGCACAGCCAAGGTCACACACTGGAAGTTGGGAGGGTCAACCCCAAATCTATGCCTAGTGTCATGTATTTGAACACTTGGTCCCAAGCTGTTAGCAGAGTTTGGGAAGGTGATGGAACCTTCCTGAAGGAAGTGTGTCCGTGGGTCTTGACGTTCTGTTGTCTGGCCCCAGTGGGCTCTGCTTGCTCTATTTCCTCCATGCTGATGTCATGATGTGGTTCCAGGTGAGCTCACTGCGTTCCTGTGGAACTGTGGGAGGAGAGATGCTAACCACAGTTTTAGGGTTAATGGTAACTGAAGAATTGGAAAGGACACCTAGGGCTGAGGGGAACCTGAATGTTTCCAGGGAAGCATGCAGGGATGGTGACAATTGTTAGGAATTGAGAGAGGGAGGACACTCCCTCCTTGGAGGTGAGGAGCCAAAAGAACACATCGGCAGAGATACAGATGCCATTTATAGCTGGAAAAATGCTGGGCTTTCTCTACGCAGGATTTGTGGAGTCTATCCCACCTCGTGTTCTTCCCCACCATCTCCATGACCTACACTAGTGTCCAATAGGGACTAAGCAACAGCTAGCTGATGCAGATTGAGTCCAGAGAGCTTCTCAGAGCACTCACACAGGTGCTTGGTGCTCACACATACACCAGCCGCATGGCTCATACCATCTACACATCACACACACACACACACACACACACACACACACACACACACACACACACACACACCATCATGTACTTCCTCTCCTCCCCTACCCACTTACTCAGATCAGTGCTCTTAGGAGAGAACTATTTAAGAGCTGGGATCAATGGAGGAATGACACCACCCCTATTTTCCCTGAGACCAACCAACCTTCTGGTCTCAAGAGGAATATATTTGGTAGGAGTACACTTCCTTTCTGATAGAGAAAAGGGAGAGGAGCCCATGGGAGGCTCCTCCAGGGCTACAGATCCCTATCTCCTGTTGGGGATTGAAAGAAGACTGAGGGATACCCCATCATCCTTGAGGCCCAATTAGAACATAGGAGGGTGTCTATAACTCACAGCTCATGTGCTTTAAAAAGGTCATTAAGCAGAAATTGCTTTTTATCAAGTTTTCTGACAAGCATGGGATGTCATTTATGGAACAATCTGGATCCCTGATATGTCAATATGAATTTGGTGACTTCTTTACAAGGGGAGGGAAATGTAGGGACTCCTCAGAAACAACTACAGTGTCCACTTTTGTGTGTGTGTGTGTGTGTGTGTGTGTGTGTGTGTGTGTGTGTGTGTGTGTGTGTGTTAGCAGGGTCAGGGCCTCTTGTCACTACAAATGACCACTTTTCGCACCCAGCTTATGTGGGTGGCTTGGGAAATGAACCTGGTCTGGCAGGCTTTGCCAGCAAGTGCCTTTAACCACTAAGCCATCATGCCAAACCCTCTGTCCTACACTTCTCCAACCCAGTCTTCAGATGCAGATCTCTAATGAATCCCCTGCACCAGGCTCCACAGCAGTGATGTATACACATGACGCTAGACAATCCTGTCAGGGAACTTGTCAACTCCAAGTGTAGAAGTGTACTTCAGAGACCTTAAACATACTTACTACAGGGTTAGGAGTCACAATGGGAGTCTCCCAACTCCCCAAACCCGAGTTATTCCCTCTCTGGAGAAAGTAGTTTGGTGGTTTCCAGAGGCACATGAGGTCACCACTTCCTTCTCAGGCAGCATCTCCACCCCTCCAGGCTCCGACACCTTCATGACCCCATCGGCACTCACAGTGTGTTTTAATGAATGGACCTTCCCCAGCAATTCATCAATTAATTAAAAATTGCATCTGATCCCTTTTCCCATGAGGTTGGGCTGCAACCACTTCTCAGAAAGAGCACAGGCTGACCTCCACAAGTGTGTCTCTATCCCCTGCTGGCAGCCCCTTGTCCAGGACCAGAGGGAAATCAGCCATCTAAATGCCTTCTACTGCACTGCGGCAGGCTCTGCTGCTTTTCTGCTTCAGTTTTTATAGCAGCAAATCAAATGCTTTAAAATGAAAAAAATAAAACTTAAAGTGAAGCAATTTCATTCAAATGTCTCCAACTGTACAATCAATGCCTTGTTGCCACCAAGGGGGTGGAGATGTTAGGTGTTTCAAGTATGATGAATTAGATACAGAAAATGATGAATTAGATACAGAAAATGAATGGTAACATACAAATTACCTAGCAAACCGAGCACCAGCTAGAACCCCACATGAATGACAGGCTGGTGATTCCTCTTAAGAACTATAGTCACGAAGGAGTCCTCATTAATGCTATAGGAAGAAAACTACCACTGTTGTGTGGCTAAATGGATATATTCTGCCCACCAAACTGCCCTCTAAATACTTATGTTTATGTCCATATATTAATACTCTTTTTACTTTTGGTTAGAAAAGCTTCTCTTTTCAGATGGTGGGGACCACTGGAGAGGCTCAAAACTCATCAAAGTGCTGAGAAGAAATGACAGTGATATGCTCAACACTGAGACATCTCTATCATGCCCTCCAAGGCCAAGGGACCATGGGGAAGAGGTGGAGGAAAAAATGTAACAGCTAAATGAAGGGTAGGAGTGCTTTGCAATACTGACTTCCAGACACAAAGGGGCTGTGGTATTCATGGTGTCACAGTGGCTGATGCTACCTACACAAGACTGCAGAATAAAGGGAAAATGATGACACCAAAATAGAAGAGAGACTAGTTGGAAAAAGGGATTCTGTGGAGGATTCTGGAGAGGAAAAGGGAGGTGGTAGGAGGAGATTACAATCATGGTATATTGTCTACCTGGATGCGGGTTGTCAATGATTTTAAAAATCCTCCCTTGTGATCACAATAATTTTCAGTTAAATTCTGCACTTGAATCTCAAACACGGAGGTAACAACAGAGGCTGTCAAACAGAAATAGTGAATTCATGTTCCCCCACGGATAGCCTTCAGCTAGTGACCAAGAGGACCCTTAATCAATGCTTGCAACAAATTTACAGTGTGAATTCTATTGCCACGAGAGTTCCTCCCCATGCTGATGTAAGGCAACCTTTCAAGGACTTCTCTTGATCTCCTTCCCCTCCCGGCCTCACTTCTTTATTTCTGGACTGGTTTTCACTTGAGGAAATCATTCTTCACACAATCCTCTCTGGAGAGCTGACTGTGAGGAACCCAGTATAAGATGAAAATCAAATCTATCTTTTCCAGGTGAGTCCCTAGTTCCTCCAACATCCTTTATAGAATAACCCAAAGCTCTCCGCTGACTGGATGTCACACTTATTCTATGCAGTAGTAGCTTCTGGTTGGGAATTTTTAGTCCAGGTACCTGGAGTCCTACAAAGTGGTTGTTGTGGTCAGCTTTCTAGTTGCTGCGCAGAAAGAACCCAAACAAAAGTGGCTTGTAGAGGAATGGATTTATTTGGCTTACGGACTCAAGGGGAGACTCCATTCTGGCAGGGAAAACGATGGTATGAGCAGAGGGGTGGACATCACCTCTGCCACAGCACTGCAAACAGCGGCAGGAAGGTGTGCCAAACACTGGCAAGGGGAAGCTGGTTTATAACCCCCATAAGCCCACCCCCAACAACACAGCTTCATCGAGGTTGGAAAACCCAAACTGCCATCAGCTGAGGATCGATCTATCAGAACACAGTCAATTGTTTGTGGGGGACACCTGGATCAAACCATGACAGTGGTCATCCGGGATATTGGGGACAGATGGTATTAATCCCTATCGAAGCCCTCCTTGGCCAGAAATTTCTCAATATAGTACAGATGGTATGACTTAATGCAGTCAGCACCACCAGAGTCCAAAATCCTTGTTCTGCCTAGTGTATTTTATGTATTAACTTACATGTTCGTTTTCTGCTTCCTCTAACTAGAACAGACTTCCATGGGCAGGAACTCGGACATTAACTGATGTATAATGAGTACTCAGTCATTTGGTGCTGGATGTATCAATGTACCGGATTTTCACATTTCATATAAGTGGGTCTGTCCCATTTATTCGTCAATTGCTGAATGAGGGCTATGTCATCTTACTATGCATTTATTACCATTTGAAACCTGGAAGAGTAACTTTCTCTTCGTTCTCCTTTAATCAAACATCTTTTGGGTATATTTGTTCCCTTATATAGGAATCTGAAAACCAATTTATATATCTCTCTACAAGATTTCATTAAAACTTTGATATCATAATGAGCTTATAGATTGATTTGAGGGGACTCAGAGGCTTTGCAACATTCAGTCTTTTCATTAAGGAACATATAATCTCTCTCTCCACTTATTCAGCTCTTTGGTTAGGTACATATGTCTTTATTATTGCTGTGCCTTCTTGATGGAGTGACCCTTTTGTCATCACAAAATGTACTCCTGGGTCTTTAGTAATAATTTTTTCTCAAAGTCTATTTTGTCTGGAGTTAGTATAGCTCTTTTGGTTACTGTTGCATGACATATCATTTTTCATCTTTTTTCTTTCTCCCTTTTCTTCTTCGAATTTATGTATCTTTTATAACCAGCATATCACCAGAGTATTGTATTCATTCTGTCAACCTCTAACCTGAGTGTTGTATACTTGCAAGTAATAGAATTTCTTCTAAAATAGAATTAGCATCTGCCATTTACTATTTGTTTTCTCTTGGCTTACATTTCTGGGCTTCTTCACCTGCTTTTATATTAAGTAGTTTCTATTATTAATTTAATTGATTGATCTCCTTCCCCTTACCTTTTCCCTCCTCCTCTTCCTTCTGTTTAGTATTCTTTTTGTTCAGGATCTTGCTATATATCCTAGGAACTCAAGATCCTCCCATATTAACCTCTTGAATTACAGAGATGTGACACCACACTCAGCTTACAAATTGATACCTTAACTTAAAATATTGTAGTTCACAGGCTCAGTGGTAGAGCCCTTGTCTAGCCTGCACAAGGCACTGGGTTCAGGCCCTAGCAACACACACACACACACACACGCTTCTATTTTAGATTATTATCAACTTAATTTAAATAGTACATAAATACCTTGCTCCAATTTAACTTCATTTTCTTCTCTTTTGTGCTATCGTTAATCACACAGATTATATCTTTGTACACCTTAAATTCATCAACATTTTATAATTATTTCTTTGCAAGCAAGAACCTTTAACTGCTGAGCCATCTCTGCAGTCCCTATAATTATTTCTTGGTATAATTGTTTGTTTGTTTGTTTGAGGTAGTGTCTCCTGGATTTCAAATTGGCCTTGAACTCACTATGTAGTCAAGAATGACCTTGAATTTGTGATCCTTCTACCTCCACCTTTGAGTGCTGTGATTGCAAAAACCTGCCCCAGTCCTGGTTTATAGGATGCTGGAGGTCAACCCAGGGCTTAGGGCATGCTAGGTCCATACTACCAGCTGGGCTACTTGCCAACAATGCAGCTGTCTTTTAAATTAGTTACTAGGAAAGCAGTTAAAAACAAAGATGCCATTTTAAAATTTTTTTTACCATTTCACACATGTATACTATGTGTTATAATCATATTCACCCTCTATTACCTTTCCTTTCCTGCCCTCCCCTGCTTTACCCTAACCTATGATGGCATTGGTGGTTCTCCTTTCATCCTGGACAATCAAGTGTCTGCCTAGTGTCCCTTCATCTAGAGATATCCTTTGTATTTCTTTGTAGAGCATGTTTACTGCCACAACAAATCTGTTTTTGCTTAGAAGGGGAAATCTTAATTTTTTTCCTTCTTTTTTGAAGAATCGTTTGGCTGGGTCTAGAACTCTTGGTGATAGTTGTTTTTATTTGTTTTTAGCTGTGAATATTATCCTTCTGCTTCTAGCTTCTAAGATTTCTAGTGAAAATTCAGTTATTAAATTTCATAAGAGAGTATCTTGTATCTAATATGTCTCGTTATTTTCAAGATTGTGTGTGTGTGTGTGTGTGTGTGTGTGTGTGTGTGTGTGTGTGTTGTGGCTTGCAAAACACTCAGAAGGTGATTTAAGGCTTGCCTTACTGGGCTGAGGAGATGGCTCAGCAATTAAAGGCTTTGCTTACTTTGGAGGATGGGTATAGAATGTATGTGGTGTGTGTGATGTGCGCACATATGTGTGTAGTTGCATGCACTCTGTGCACACATATGTGGAGACCAGAGGAAGACACCAGGTGTCTCTATTGCCCTTCTGCCTTATCTCCCTGAGATAGAATTTCTCAGTGAAGCTGGAATTCCAACTATGTGGTTAGACTGGCTGACCAGGCTGCCTTTGCAGTCCTCCTGACTCTACCACCCTCAGTGCTGGCTTCTAACATGGGTGCTAGAGATTAAACTCTCTCACCTGCTGAGCTCTCTCCCCATTCTCTCTAACAGTGAGCCAGAATTGAGAAATATCCTTCATAGGTTATTCTCGAATGCCCACATAGTCTTGAACATGCATGTGGTCGTCTGGATTCCCAGCAACATGACAAGCCTTTCCAAACCCACTTTTTTTAAAAAATATATATTTATTGTCCATATGAGTTACATTATTTAGTGGGCAAACAATGAGTTGTTATCCCGAATTCCCCAATTCCCCCCCTCCCCATCCCTGATCAGTTGGATATCCTCCTCCGTGGGTTGTGTGTAGTACTTGTGGCAAGGGATCCTGGATATCCTAGTACTCAGCCCGGTCTTCCTGGCCCAAGTGTGTTGTTACTGATGGGTGCCACCAAACCCACTTTTTAGACATCTCATTCTCAGGTATTTCCTTTAGGTGTTTTTCTGCCCAGACTCTTGTTGGCCCCAACTGGTATTGTTGCTTCAGATAGCTGCAACATTGTATACATATGGGTATGTATGTACATGTGTATGTGCATAGATGTATAATGTGTGTATGGGTATGCATGTGTCATGACAAATGTACGGAGGTCAGAGAACAACCTCAGTTGTTTCTCCTTCCCGTCTACCTTCCTTTGAGACTTGTGGGTGATGAGGAGACTGAGCTAGGTTAGGAGTTTCAAGTAAGCACCTTCAGCCTCTGAGCCAACTCCACCACTATGTATGTTGACAAATGTCTCAGAGATAAGACCTTTGGTTCAGGACAAATAAAACCATACCCTGAGAATAGAGCTTTCCTTAGCCGGTTGTGGTGGTGCATGCCTATAATCCCAGCAGCACTCGGGAGGTTGAGGCAGGAGGATCAAGAGCTTAGTGTCCATTCTTGGCTACAGAGGAAGTTTGAGGTCATCCTGGACTACATGAGAACCCACCTTAAAATAAGAAAGAGAGAGAGAGAGAACCTTTTCTTGAAATTGCCAGCAAGGTCAAATTGTGACACTTGGAGGCAATCCAAATCCTATCCATTCTCCCTGTCCTGTGGTTGCTCGGCTGCCATTTTGCATGGCCACTGTAGTTGTGTGGCTTGCGGGTCTTCAAGGCTATGACAGTGACAGAGAGAGGTGTGCGATGAGCACAAACTAAACCTCCACAAAGCTCACTGTGCTCACCTTAATTCAGTGGTTTTTTTCTAAATACAGGTCTTGGGCTGGAGAGGTGGCTCAATGGTTAAAGTGCTTGCCTACCAAGCCCAATGACCTAGGTTCATTTCCCCAGTACCCACATAAAGCCAGATGGAGTTTGCAGCAGCTAGAGGCCCTGGCGTGCCCATTCTCTCTCTCTCTCTCTCTCTCTCTCTCTCTCTCTCTCTCTCTCTCTCTCTCTCTCTCTCTCCCCTCTCTATCACTCTCTGCTTGAAAATAAATAAATAAATACAGGGTTTTTTTTAGCTGTTGTTGCAAGACTTTAATTTCCAGACTTCTGAAAAAGTTGATCTGGAATTTTTTTTTTTTAACCAAGGTTCTTATTGGGACCCTGAGGAGGAGGGGCTCTCAGGGCGCTTGCCTGGCTCTCACTGAGCCGTCTCTCTCACATTGGCTGCTTTTGTACCTCTTTAACTGTCTAAAAAGATCTGTGCATTCCTTCTCATGATGAATTTTTAAAATAAAAAACAGGATTCTGACATAAATCAATTGTTGAAATGTACTTGTCACATTTTGTTTACCTTTGCGATATTATAATATGTATAGATTTTTATTAAAAATTAAGCCAATGGCAGGGGAGGGATGGCTTAGTCAGGAAAGTGCTTGCTATCCAAGTATGACGTTTGGATTCCCCAGGACCCACCTAAAGTGTTGGGCATGATAATACACAGCTGTAATGCCAGCCCAGGGGAGGGAAAGACAGGCATATTCCCAGGACAAGGTGGTTGGTTAGACTAACCAAGTTGGTGAGCTCTGGATTTTTGTCTCAATAAGTAAGGTGGAAAGCAATCGAGAGAAATATATATACACTGACCTCTGACCTCCACAAACATATGCACATACATGTACAATCAACCCCCCTCACACATGTGCCCCCCCCACACATGAACACTCATGCACACACATGCCACAGTCACGACACATGTAAAAAGATTAAACTAGATGTATAATGCCAGCACTATGGAGGCAGGAGAGTTGTGAGTTTGAAGCCAGTCTAGGCCACAGAGTGAAACCCCGTGTCAGAAATAAAAAGTTAAACAGAAACCTAACAGCTGCCACAATTTCTAACTAGAGGTAAGAGGAAATGTTATTTTCAGATGTCTGTAATATATCTCAATATATTAAATATGGAACATCTATATGATTCTTCCATGAAAATTATAGTATTCTAAAATTATTATGATATATTATCAAGGAAGATACTCAGATTTTTTTGAATTCTATTTCTGAGCCCAGTGAGAGGCCCATATTCCATGTTCAGAACATGAGCAGGTTGAGAATTCTGGGTATTCAGGGCTGGGGCGATGCCTCTGTGTTTACAGGTGCTTGTCTGCCAAGCGTGCTGGCCTGGGTTCAATTCACCAGCATTCATACAAAACCAGATGCAAAAACTGGTGCATAGGTCTGGAATTTGTTTGCAGTGGCAAGAGACCCTGGAATGCCCATACACATGTGTATGTGCATACACACACACATACACACACAATATAAATAAAAATAAAAATAAATTCCAGGTTTTCTCACAGAAGTCCATGGAAAACAAGATTCTTTCCACTAATGAACATGGACACGTGACATAACCAATGGTGTGTTTGTGTTTGTGGTGACCAAGTCTCCTGCCAGTGGGTAGATCCACAGAAGAGCTAGAGAAAGCTTATTTTTAAGCCATATACTCAGGTTTGCAAAATATAGCTTTCTTTAGTTTTCTGGAGCTATACTTAGTTGCTATCTTTAGTTCCTCTGAGTCCCAGGAAATAAGTCTTGCCAATTTAAAAAAAAAATTCTCATTTGACTCATGATAAAATTAGATAAATTCTGTTGATCTGCTCCCCACTTTCTCCCTAGGATTACAGCTCATCTCCCTGGGGCATTTTTAGCCTTCAGGCATGAGGGAGGCATTGGGTTACCTTGAGATGAGATCTGGGCCCACTGGACACAGCTCTTCAGGCTTCACAAATAAATACCAGTGAGGGTGACCCTCTATCCTCCCCTATTAGGTGGCTGGCAGTATTTGTCCCATTTTTCAGATGAACAGACTAAGGTCCAAGGTCACAAAATTTAAAGCTGCAGATTTGGAATTCAAGTTCATGTATCCCAGTCCCGGTCTGGAATCACGCTTCTGCCCCACCCATTTGACCCATCACTTCTCAGGTCCATAGGACAAGCCTTCTTCCAAGCTACCATTCAAGCCTCAGTCACACAAGGAAAACCCTTTGGCCAAACCCTGTTGCCTTAGGGACTTGGTCAAAACTATAAGCCTGACTCAAATCCATCTATCCAGAAGAGGGGTCACATTGGCCCCTCTGCCCTCCGATGGGGAACGGATATAGAAGTTTCCTCAAACCCCCATCTGGCTGGACAGAGGCAGCCCCCTCCATGACAGTCTCCCTCCCTCTAGCTCAGGACCATTGATGCCTCCTGCTTTGCACCCTGCGAAGCCTGATGCTGTGAAGACCTCTTGGAGAGACTTTTTACAATGATGCTGTGAGGCCCCAGCTCCAGAGACGTGGCTCCAAACCATTTGCATTGGAATTTTGTCTTCCAGTGACAAATATGGGCTCAGCTGAAAGTCAATCTTGGGGTTCTTTGTTGTTGGGTGCTATTGTGACAATTGCCTGTTACAGCCACGGAGGCCTCGGACCTGGAGGACAGACTTTCCTTTCGGCTCCAAAAAAGCGGAATCTTCTGCATCCCTGTATTTAGGGAGTTACCCACGGGTGAGTTTCCCTGTAAGCTGAAATGCCGGATTCTCATTCCCTGGCCTTCCCTGTGCATCACACAGCCCTGGCCCAATCCTAACCTGTGGCTTCATAGCGAAAAGGAGCCCAGAACCCTCTCAGACAGTGGCCGCAATCAACAGAAAGATCTTCGTCCTGGTCCTGGTGGATCAAGCCCAGCAGGGCCCCAGGGTGTGGGGATGACATCACTGCACAATTTGCATATGGTCTGGTCTGTGAGGTGTCTGACCCACACCTTTCTAGAAGCTCTGGGAGTTACCCAAGATCTACAAACAAACCTCTGTTTTCCTTCCATCGGCAAGATTAGGATTCTGCTTAGTTAGAACAAAGAAATTGCTGGGTGGAGAGTCAAAAGAAAGACAAGAAAAAAATCAGTTTACCTGTCTGTCACAGGACCAGCCAACCAGAAGAGCATGAGCAAACACTCTCATCCCATCTCCTGGCCTCTGCGGTTATCAGTCTTCCATGGAGGAGGGGCAGCAATGCGTGGACCTTGACCCCCTGGGCTGCTGGAGGAAAAGTGGGCTCTTGGGCCTGGCCCCAGGCTGTCCACATCTGTCCACATCTGGTGGGGCATCTGGATTCTTGCACAGTTCTTCAGGCAACTCATGTGCCGGCTGAAGTTTGAGAGGCACTGCTCTAGACAGTGAATTTCAACCTCCAGCCTGAGTCTGAAGGGCTTTCCAGTGAGAAAGAGACTGAAACCCAAGGACGACAAAGCCTTCATTCTCAATGAGACAAGCCAAGAGAAGAGATTTACTCAAGATCCATGGATTCATAGGGCTGAGGACTCTAGAAGACAAAAGCGTGGCTCTGAGAATTAAGGGATCAGTGGCCATCCGTCAGGGCTCTGAGGGGAAAGAAGCCATTTCTGAGATTAATGAGAATTGACAGAGTAGGTTGCAGATGACGGCTGAGGGCGCACAGGCAGGGAGGCGGCCAGAGCAGGCAGCAGGACACCAGAAGCAAAGATATTCTAAAGACAGACACTTGTGCCCTCCCTTCAAAGAACTGTTGAGACAATGGACCCTGAGAATTTTGCATTTTCCCGTGAGTCTCAGGCTAGGGAGGGCAATGAGACACATGGGGAATCCAGATTCTAGTCCGAGTGGGCACTCAGCTCCCTGAAGATTTCACACAGAGCAACCTGGAGCTAAGGGGCTGGCACCACACCTGGACCAGACTGCTTAGTTATGTCTACCTCGTCCCTCTATTTAAACCTAAACTGCAGGTCAGGACCCCTGAAATGGACTTGAGGGTCACTGAACATATTTGTTCCTCTCCCAATATGGCTATATTGAATAAATCTCTTTTTTCTGCTTTTCATGATGGCCTGTTGAATTGGCCTTTTAAGGGCATACAGGCTGAGAGGTGGCTGATCACATTGCATCTGCAGTCAAGAAGCAGAGAGATGAATCCTGGTGCTCAGCTCCCATTCCCCTTTTAAAAGTGTATTTATTTTTAAAATTTTTAAAAATTTATTTGCAAGCAGAGAGAAACAGAGAGAGAGAGAGAGAGAAAGAGAGAAAGTCAGAGAGAGAATGGGTGCTGCAGGGCCCCCACGGCAACTGCAGATGAACTCCAGATGCATGGGCCCCTTTTGTGCATCTGGCTTTACATGGGTACTGGGGAATCGAACTCTGGTCATTAGGTTTTTCAGGCAAGCGCCTTAGCCGATGAGCCATCTCTCCAGTCCAAATTTTATTTATCTATTTATGAGAGAGAGGGAGGGAGGGAGAGAGAATGGGCATGCCATAGCCAGTTATGTAGGATCTGACTTTACATAGGTACTGGGGAATCAAACCTACGTTAGCAGGCTTTGCAAGCAAGCACCTTTAACTTAACCACTGAGCCATCTCTCTAGCCCACTTTCTCCTTTATTTAGTCCAGTACCCCAAACCATGGGATGGTGCTGCCCACATTCACAGTGATTCTTCTGAAAACTCCTCACACACATCCCAGAGGTTTGTCTCCTCTGTGATTCTATATCCTTTAAACTTGACAATTAATGGTAACCCTGATATGACCATCAGTATGCTGATCAGAAATGGGAACTGAACACTGGATCGTGAGTCAGGAGGCCCAAGTCTTGCCATGGCTCTGCTGCTGATGTTAACCAGAGTTGGAAGTGGCTCGACCCCAGTGTCTTCAGAATGTTGAGGTCACTTCCAACTCCAAGATTTAATGAAACCTGTCAGTTACTTACTGTTCTGCCTGTGTCTTTTCTCAACAGCATCTGTTTGCAGATACTCTACTCTGTGCACTGGCCCCTGCATCAATACTCAGCACATCACTGAGTCAATACCTAAGCCTACCGCTGACAGGGAAGTCCCTGGAAAGGCTACATTCTTTCTTTTTTTTTTTTTATGGAAGGAAAGGATTTATTTCAGGCTTATAATTTTGAGAGAAAGTATCATCATAGTGGAGAAAAGCTTGACAGCCAGTTCACAATGGCTGCTCTGAACACACTGGAGGCAAGACTAATAACCCCAATGTCTGCCCCCCAGCAGCACACCTCCTCTAGCAAGGTCTCACCTCCCAAAGGCTCCACCAGCTGGGGACAAGTAGGAAGCTTAATCACAAACACTTGATTTCTTGTATTGAACATCTTGCATTCAAACCACCACAGTGTAAGTATCCCTGAAGTTGAGAAGTTTACTAGGGGAAAGGGAAGTGGTGACTTGCACATGGTCCTCAAGGAGGGACTTTATGGAGCTGGCCAAACTCTGCTTTTTGTTCGTTTGTTTTCTCATAGAGCTCTGTCCTTCTGATCTGACCAGCTTGACTATCTCATATCGAGCTTCATGCCCACCTATGTCTCATCCCCAGTGTTTCTGACTTTGCCATTTTAACCATAAACACCAGCAAGTCCAGATGGGCCCCAGCACAGGGTGAAAGCTCCCAAGAGGACCCTCCCTGTCTCCTGCCAGAGCCAAGCCAATCGGCCCCTTTAGGCTCCTATTCATTTTCTCCCCTGTGCACCAAGGACAACACTTAGGGGCCCTTGTGGACACTGGCTAATTAGTGAGCCTCTCCAGCCAGGTCTGTTACATTCAGTGGTAATTACAGGTTGCAGAGTGAAAAGTTACATCCTTTGGGCTGTGCTGTCAACTCTGGCTTCAAAGACACAGAAAGTGTATGGAACACTTGGCCCAGTTCCCTATGAACCAACTACCATTTGAAGACTAAAGAGCCAGCCCCCCCCCCAAGATGCCTCCACACTTCATGGAATCTGCTTTTCATATTTAAGTAGCCTGGTATTCTCTCTCAAGTAGGCAAAGGTAGGAAGTCAGTATTCTTACTACAGTGAGACATCCTTTGAACTGATTTTTGCCTGAGGAAGCCAATGTATTTATATCAGAGTAGAATCAGGGGATTTGTTTTTTAATTTGGCTCTGAAGTTCTCTCTTCATTTATCTTTTCCTGTTATAGATCTGAGACTCAACGTGTGGAACATGAAAAGAAATGATTGGTTATGCACACAATTTATTTTGAAGATAGAATGACTGTATAGTGCTATCATTAGCATCTTGGTCAATAGAAGGAAAACACTAGGCATTCAAGTAGCTATACCATGCAGGCTCCAGCCAGCCCAAAGCACCAGAGATCCCCTTCTAGCAAATAAGTTATTTGCATCGATGTCATCATTTAGCTGTTGTTAAATTTGTGGTGGCCGTCAAGTGGTCAAAAGCTAAAGTGGAAGGAATGATCACAGATTATTTTCTACAATTATGGAAGCTGTCAATAAATTTTTTTTAAAAAAAGACAAAGTGCAAGGATGTATTTTCCTGTTCTCCGATGGGATGGCCCTGCCACGTTCGACCAGAGGAGCAGGTTACACCATGGAAATGGGGCTGTTCTGTTTCCTGATGCTGTCAGGAGTCAATGCTTCTTGCCAATTCAACAGGACGGCATAATAGACAAATAGTCCCTTCTGCAATCAGTGAGAAAGGACCACAGTGAGAAACCAAGGAAGACTGGAGGGGCAACCATGATGGCCACAGCCCAAATGCCCAAGGCTGGAACTATGGAAGAGAGCTGGGAAGTGGAGGCTATTGAGGAAAAATGGACTGAGAAGCAGCAGCCTCAGGACAGCAGACCCACACCCAAGGGGTAGGACATGGGCTCCTGGGACAGTCCTCAGATTGCCTTTCTAGACCAGAAAGCTTAAGTGCACATTCTCCAGGCAGCCTTCTCAAGTAGAATTCCAATGAGGTTGGCCCTAATGCCTTAGCACCATTGTACGTAATGCATCATATTGTGTATACATCGTATATCATACATGCATACACACAGCACCCACTACAAGTGGGACATTACATCTGGACATACACAGTAATAATGATATGCACACAGATAAGCATAAAGTATATATTCTATATATTACACAAATGCACACATGTATACATGTATATAAGTAACCATTGTGAATAATGCATCTTATCTTATGTAGGTATAAAATATGTGTGACACATACACACAAATATGCATAAGACATCTATTTTACATCATACATGCAAACACTGCATCCAATGGTAGTGATGCATTGCATGGGAGCATCCACTATGTTTATTTATGTGCACACATGGGTACATAATGCATCCTTTGTCTGTGGCGGAACTGAATACAGAGATTATCACGAAGAAGAAAAAAAGAAGAAAATCTTTATTATCTATGATTGATTAGGTAAAGATTTCTTAAATGCATAGCAAAAGCATAATCTATGAAAAAGTATATGAATAATGGAGTTTTATCAAAAGGAATAACTTATGCTCACAGGAACACAATTGAGAGAGGAAAAAGCAATCCATAGACTGAGAGCAAATATTTACAAATTATGTACCTGGTGGAGGACTGATATCCAGATTATATATTATATTTATATACTATCAAAAAAAAAAAAACACCTGACAATTACAGGTGTATTCTTGGGCTCCAACGCAGGTCCTCATGCTTGCATAGTAACCACTTTACCTACTGAGCCATCTCCCCAACCCTGAAATAAACCATTTCCTTATGCCCACCCCTTCCTCCTGTTACTTGAAACAAGGGTGTAGTAACTAAAGCTCTAGCAGTCATTTCATACCGAAGAGGAAGCCTTGGGAAAAGAAGCCATGTACTGGGAAAGCAAAAAGGCTGGTGCCTACTTTCTGGTGACACCTCTAGACTTCCTTTATTAAATAGAGAAAGAAATCATCAAGTCAACTAATCCTATTTGTTTTTGAGGGCAGGATAGAAAACCATGAACCATTTGCTGCCTGCTCATCAACATTTTATTTTACCTTCCAGTGCACACACATTCAGTCATGTCCCGAGTGCTTGTATCTGATTAGAGTCCCTCAGCAGTAATTCACCCTTATTAAGTCTTTCATCTAAAACAAAGTTGTTGTTTCTAGATAACTCTGTTTAAACCCTGCTATGTCACTGGTTTCAGACGTGTAATGAAACCATGTCATTAAAATAACGAGCAAGGACATCAATGAGTTTCAGAACAAGCAGCTGCCCTGGGTGAGCTTTGCTGACAGGGGCAGAATGAAGAGGCTGAGGGACAGATGGGACATTTGTCACCTGCCACAGCACCTAAGGAGAGGGAGCAAGCTCGTCTCTTGACATACACTATATACATGTTGTCTCACTAAATTGTACAGATCCTTGAGCTGTGTGACAGAAAAAGTAGAAACTTTGTATGAAAAAGACATGTGTTGGAACTATTGTTTCCCTCCTCCCTGCCCCACTGAGGGCCTTCTTAATCCATGGGATTGAGAGCAAGGGGTCAGTCATTGGGTTTTTTTTGGGGGGGCAATGCCTCTGGATAATCCTTCCACCATGGCTCTTACAATCTTTCCACCCCTCTTCCTCAAAGCTCTCTGAGCCATGGTGGGTGACTTTTAAGTCTACTTTAGTAATGAGCTCTTAGCAGCTTCTAGATTTCTGCTTTGGAAAGTTTTGAGCCTCCTTGGTGTCTGTCTCCATCACTCTTGCTTATCTCTCCATTTCCTCTGTGGTTCACCTGAGCCCTAGCTGATGTGTGAGGGCTGGTTCTTCTCCTGCCAGGGAGTCAGCTATCACTCTGGTCTTGTTGGTAAAATTGAGTTGTCTATGGTTCTCACTGCCTTCTGAAAAATAAAAACAGATTCTCCAATGAAGAGCAAGATCAGCATAGGTTACATGGGACAGGCATTGTTAATTTGGTGAGATTACAATGGATGTAGCCTCTCTTTAGGCCCATGGTTAGTGGAAGCTTCCCCCTTGCAGTCCAGATTCTTGGTCTTCAAAGGAGTTTGGTTTGGATCCCAGTTCCAGCTATTGGTTCCTTGACACTAAGTGGATCTCTGAGCCAGAGAGCCCTTGATTGCTCACCTAGGTTGAGTGCCACTATTACACAGGTGTGTACATCTCATCATGCTGGTGGCTGTCATAGTGTGTGTCCCCTGCTTTCTCCCAACATTGTTGGCCAATTTCCCCCTAGCAGCTCATGGAGCACATTCCAGCACTATCCTGGCTAAGCATCCAGGAACTGGCTTCCTTCCAGATTTCAGTTGGGTCTCTTGTGGTGTCTTAAGCAGTTAAGTCTTATCTTTTACTTCAGGCAGGTAATCAATTGCTTTGGCAGAAGCCTGTCTTGTTTTGGGGATCTCTCAGATCAACAGCTTAATGTGGGTAGTAACTGATTTCTGGTACTGGCAGTTATAAGTCAGAGCCAATTGTATTAGGCTTCATCCCACCCTCTGCAAGGCCCTTCTTACCTTGCAAATGGTACCCCCATATTTCTTTGAAGGGTTATATATTTTAGCCTACTGCCCAAGAGTAAGGGTTCTATGTACCAATTCATTTGGATTTAGTTTTTGCATATCTCCCCCTGCCCTCCAATTGCTGGGATTACAGGTGCAGGCACTGCTTTGCATCTAGATGGGTTCTGGGGATTTGAATTTGGGCCAATTGGATTGTAAGTAAGTGCCTTTATGACTGAACCATCTACGCAGCCCTAGTCTTTTTTTTTTTTTTGAGACAGTCTTCCTCTGTAGTTTAAGCTAGGCTGACTTGGAACTCACTATGTAGTCTAGGTCAGTCTTGAACTTGTGACAATTCTCCTACCTCAATCTTCCAAGTGCAGGGATTACAGGTATGAGCCACCATGCTGGGCACCATGTGCGATTGTTTACTGGTGACCAAAATGACTAGGATTAGTGACATATACAGAGAATCTCATCTTCCAAAAGTTTGTAATTCACAGACACCTATGACTGGGGAGAAGGCAGCAGCCCCCATCCTGGACCCATCCCAAGCAGCCTCTCTCCCCCAGGGCCTTGCTTGCTGATCAGATGGGCTTCATCTCTGCCTCTCAGGTGTTAAATAACTTGAAGATCACACTAGCCAATCCCAAACCCCCAGCAAGCTACATTTCCCAAGAAAAGATTGCTAGAAAGCAGACTCTAAGGCTGGATTTATTGCTCTTGAAGAGCATTTTTCACCAGAACAAACTAAATGACTCACAGTAAGCAAGCTTGGTCCTCCAGATCATTCAGCCAGTGCTTTCTAAGCTCAGAACAAGCCTCTCGATGCTCTGTATGGCTCCCAGAACACAGACACTACTAAGCCAATTTTTTGCCCCCAGGGATTCACAGTCTGGTGGAGACAGACAAGGGACCAAGGAAAACACAGAGCCTTTGGTGAGAGGTGCCAAAGGCCTGAGTGAGCTTCAATGAACAATGGACCAAAGGGGAGGCTCCAGAGGGTTCCATAGTGCCTAGAAGAACACGGGAAGTCAGCCTGGAGAATGGGGAACTCTAAACAGAGTCCTTCTTGGGTTGGGAGCCATGCCTTGGCCTCTGGGTAGGTACATAAGGCTGAAGGAGTGGCTTGTCCTGTCCAAGAACTACTGGACACTCTCAGGAATGTCTCTGTGACATTGAGCTCCCTGGTTTAGTCTTCTCTTCCTTCCCTCTCCCCCATTAAGTCTGGTCCATTGGCTCACAAGTCACTTGCTCAGGGTCTTTCCTTCCATTTATCACCTTGGCTCCATGGGGGCAGAAACAGAGAGTGTTTGTTCACTGCTTTCTGCCTGCGAGGAGCACAGTGCCTAGAACACAATAGTCCCACTGTGTTCCACAGTGTGGATTGAGTGAATGAATGAATGAGTGAGCAAGTCAGAGCATAGAGGACAGCACAAGCCATGCACAGAAGCTTGTGTTATTATCCTGAAGCCATGGGAAATGATTCTGTATTCTAACGTGATGAGAAAGCTACATGAGTTTAGGAGACCAAGGAGGATGAACTGGAATTACTGAGCATCCAAAGAAGGAATTCTGTTTCAAAGAAAGCCCAAGGAAGCTATGAGTGGACTGGCCCCTAGTTGACAATAGCAGTAACTTGTTCAATAACAGAAAAGCTATTGCTTTTCATGCATGATTTCATTTCATTCTCACAGACACCCCAAGGTGGGAAGTGAAGCTACTGGCCCCGCCACTGGATACTAGACAGCTCATTCCCGAGGCCAGCAGGACAGGTGCCTTCCATTCTCTACCAGCTACACTGGGTGGAGCTCGGGAAAGGTGCACAGGCACCTGACAGTGGGCGCTCGACTCCCTGGCAAGTTTGAAGTGCCTTAAAGCACAGGTGTCAGGGCTCAAGGCCAGATGTCACTTTTGCTCCTCTCATCCCATCTGTCTTGGGCGTCTTTTCCAGGTCTTGAGAACTAAGTGGAAGAGTTGTTCCCAAAGAGAAGGCTGATTTCCGGACTCCTGATGCTCCGGTAGTGAACTAGTCCAAGGACTCACATTACTGGACATGATCAAGTCCCTCCCCCTGCCGTAGAGCCAAGGACATATGCTTACACACAATCCTGACAGTTCAGACAGTTGACATTTTCAATCCAGCTGTTGAGAAAGCAGCTGCTCTCAGGTGCTTCTGGGTTCCTCCAAGGCAAGTTTTCAGATGTCAGAACTGCCTGTGTACCCACACTCTTTAAACTGGGTCCCTGGGGAAGCTGGAAGTCACAGACTGAGGAGTCTTTGTTTCTGTTGAATGACTCATGGATGCCCTTTACAAGAGAAGGAATCAGACATGTTCTGATGGGGAAAATACATAAAGAATACAGCTCTTTTTCCAAACAGCCATCAGCCCATCTAATTTAGGCCAATGAGGGCAAACTCACCAGAGCTCTGGCTGACCTTCCCCATGAGGATTTTGTCCAGGTCTTGGACCCAGGCCAGAGGGGAGGAGAAGGCTGTTCATTTTCCCAAGGGCTCCACTGGAAAAGATGGCTATGTCCTCAGAGTCTATTGCTTTTCTGGTGTGATAATCATAAGAAGAGTGCATTTATGTATCACTTACTGTATGCTCCAGGCAGCTATACATGTAGTAATTCCTTTAACTCTTTCAGCATTCCAAATGAAGAACTGAGGCCCATGGCTACGCTGAGTAAGTGGCATAGGTGGAGTGCCAACCCAGAAGTCTGGCGATGGAGTCTGGACTCCACCTGGTGGGAAGAGTATTTCTATGAAGTCAGGAAACCTGGTCAGAATTCAAACTCCACACTTTGCTATCTGTGTGGCCTTGGAGAGCTGCTAAACTTCTCTGAGCCTTGTTTTCTGAGTCTGCCTTTGGAGGTGAGAGGCACTGTCATTGATTAGCTATTGGAGGGGTCCTCTGCAGACACAGGCTACTATGGATCCCAGAGGAACCCTACATGTTTGCCTCAGGTCCTACTGTAATGGGAGAGCTGGGGTTCCCAGCAAATTGGGGTTTCCAGTTTATTTCAATGTACTTTAAAACTTAAGAGTACCCTGATTCTTATTCTATAAAATTAAAAATTAAAATTATAGACCACCAGAGGATAAAGTAGAGTGGGGGACTTTATTTAAAGGAAATGAAAAATTACAGAGATCTCCAGCCACTAGTGAGGAGAGAGCACATGGGGGAGGTTTTAGCCACATATCTATAAAATCTGTGCTGGCCAGTCCAGCAAGGGAAAGAAGGGAAGATATAAAAGGGTTCCCATCATGAGGAAAAAGGTTCACATGGGAAAGAACCCTGAGCCTTACCTAAGCCTGGAGATTCAGATGTCTCTCTGCTGGCGAGTCAGGAGGGAAAAAGAGAACAAACTTCTGTTTCTGGTGACTATATCCCTGGGCCAGGTAAGTCAGAGAGACAGCTGGTTGGTCTATCTTTGACCAATCAGTTTCAGGATTAGGTTTGAACTCTAGTAAGAGACACCTCCCACTCAAGGGGAGGGGGTCAGGCATGAGATAAGTGGAGCCTGCCTGAAAGTACAAGTTCAAGGACACTCCTGGTTACCTTTGGGTCCCAGTTACCATAACCTGTTACACTACCTAACTCTCACAGGCTTTAGGAGACTCTTTAAATAAGCAATGTTGGGTAGAATAGAAAAAAAAAAAAACCAGCAGGCAAGGCTCCAACAGGCCTTCAGGACAAGGTAATCTGTTGTGAAAAGGACTGAATTAACAGCAATAGAGCCCTTCACATGGACACACACACACACACACACACACACACACACACACACCTAGCTAACAGAAAGCCAGCAAATGTGAGCTGCAGCACACCTTCCTAAGCATGAGCAGAGGCCTACTGTGCACTCTGCTGCTGACAGCTGTGGTTTCCTCACCTAGGGCTCAGCTTGCAGTTCTGGGTTCTTGGGGAGTTTCAGGAAATGTGGCTGGTTTGCATCAGTCTAGGGTCACTTCTCTTTGAATTGGAGAAATCCCATTTTGACAAAGAGGAACCAAGACAAATCTCAACAGAGAAAGGCACAAGAAGCAGCTGTGACTTCCAGCCCAAGAGCACAAGTTGTCCAGGACTGCAGTGTCTTTGGCCACCTGAGCTATGGTTTCTTTTTTTTTTTTTTATTGTTCATAATAAGTTACATTGTTTAGTGGGCCAACAATGAGTTGTTATCCCCATTTCCTCACTGCCTCCCCTCCCCATCCCCACTCAGCTGGATATCCTCCTCCGTGGGCCATCTGGATCAGTCTTTGTGGTAGGGGACCATGGATAGCCCAGTCTTCAGCCGGGTTCTCATGACCCAAGTGTGTTGTTACTGAGGGGTGCCAAGTCTCTGATATTCTCCCCCACCACGGCTCTCACAATCTTTCCACCCCTTCTTCCACTCAGTTCCCTGAGTCGTGGTGGGCGAGTATTAAGGCTTCTTTAATGTTGTGAGCTTAGGGGTTTTTGTGTCGAGATTTGTTGGTTTCTGTCTCACTGGGAGCTCTGGTTTCTTGACAGGAAGGAAATAATTTCCAGGTGGCAGGCAGGAAATGGCTCTTTTCTGTCTAATTCACCTTTCTGCTGCCATGGCCAGCACCTCCCTCTGTCCCCACCCTAGAGGGAGGGAGCAGTCCTGGCCCCACATCCTTAACACCCACCTGGGGTCTAGCAGTAGAGAAACTTGTTCTGCTCACCAGTGTGTGGGGCTCAGGACTGGCCATCAGCACCTGTTGGTTGGTGACCCCAACATCTTCAGCCTCCGTGTGGCTGTGCACCACTCTCAGATCTTGCCTCAGGTACCCCAAGTTGTAAGAACCAACCGGCTTCATTCCTCTCAGTAGACTTTCTGGACATGCAATGAAATCAACGCCCTTTCTTCTGCTTTCCTTTCTTAGAATTGGCTTTAATCTCTCAGAACATCAAGAGCCTGGCAAATACAGAGGGATTTTAAACAGTATATCAAATGCCAAAGTGAACAGTGTAAACATGGATTTAGTCAACAGAGGGGAACCCCAGGGAGGTGTTGGAGCAGACCCATTAGGTGTCATCAGCTGAAAATCATTAATTCTAATTTCAGTCTAGAAATAATTGTTGACTACTTAATGATGTGCATGACAGACACTGTGTTAGGTCCTTGTCCACATAAAGTGCTTAGTTCAAGAAAGTAGTAAAATCTAGAGCCAGAAGATGGAACTGTTTGAGGTAGTGTTTGGGAGTTCTGGAAGGTCTGGAGGTGAGATGACTTTCAGGCAGCTTTGAGAGCTCAGCTGGGAGTTTAGGCTGTGACAAGAAGGGCAGGCAATGAGTCCTGGAGGACCACCAAGCTCAGAAGAAGATGGAGAAGATAGCCTCAGAGAAGCCTGGTGGCAACTGGGAACAGCAGCAGCTTGGTGCAGGAGATCCCAAGGTGGGTGGTGAGGCTGATGGACAGGTAGCTCAGACATGTGGGTACTTGAGCATCGGGTAGGGAGGCCAGGGGAACTGCAGCATGTAATCCAAAAGGCTGGCTTAGGGATAATGTTAGGGCAGTGCTTCAGAGGACAGGGTCAAGTGCAGCAGAGGACCGGGTCAAGTCCTGCTCTGCTCTGTGTCATTAATCACCTGTCCACACCCCTACTTTGTCTACCTCATAGGTAGTCCAAGTGAAATGCTGTCATCTGTTACAAACCATGCCGATGTCTGTCATTAGTGTGGGTCATAAAAATTGATAAACTGTGTAGGCACATTAAAATTTCTGCAGGGTTGGAGAGATGGCTCAGCAGTTAAGGCACTTGCCTCCAGTTCCTAAGGCCCCTGGTTCAATTCCCCAGTACCCACATAAGCCAGACCCACAAGGTGTACTTTCTCTCTCTCTCTCTCTCTCTCTCTCTCTCTCTCTCTCTCTCTCTCTCTCTCTCTGCTTGAAAATGAATAAATAAAATATTTAAAACATTTTAAAATTTCTGCAGATATAATAATAGTAACTTTTTTGAATTAGAACATCAGTTCATTAAATATCCTTGGGATAACTATAAAAATTGGAATTTGGGGACTCACTGATAAAAATAACTGGCCAGGTCTCAGCTGGGCCAGGGCCCCACAATAGGATGTAAGTTTGAGTATGCATCTCCCTTCCCCCCACATGCTGCCCTCCCTAGGCAAAGCCTGTCAGTCAAGAAACCCACAGCATGGACTCAGGCATTTTAAAACTTCATCTGTTACAAGGAACAGAAGTCAATTATCTCGCCCCAGACATCGCCTCCCTGGGTGATAAATGGAAGCTATTAGCGGGTCCTTGGCAAAGACCTTGTCTGCCTTTGATGCAGCCTCTTTGGCTGTCCCTGGACCCCTGACTCTCCTGGGGCCCCCAAGTCTGGGACCAGCCCATACCATTTAATCAGAGGGTCCCAAGTTTATGCGGGCCCCAAAAGGCTCTGCCGTGAGCCTGTAGGCAACCTCAGTGCCTTCTGAGCTTATTATTTTCATGTGTGGGTTTTGCTAAATAAGCTGGACTTAGAATAGTTCAAACCCAGAGCATTGGCAACAGACAACAAGAATAATGTTTTCCTGATGCCAGCTAAGGCCTGTGCTGGTCCCTTCTGTGCATAGCAACCCTAGATATTATGTGACAGTGGAAACTGGACAGATGGGCAGGTGAGGCGCATTTGAGATCATGAGCTATTTCAGACAGTTCAGACAAGCAGCCATGGCCAGCCTTGAGGGGATTGATGGTCCAACTTCCACAGAGAAACCCTTTCCTGGGTTTGGGGGGATTAGCAAGGGAGAGGCTATGCATATTGCCCATAATATATAGTGCAAGGCCATAATCTCTCCAGCTTCTTTTCTGGGAGAACAGTTTGGTGGCCATACACCTCATTCCTAACCAGGTGACCAGGCTGGACAAGACAGTGAAGAGGACACTGAAGTGCCTTCCCCAGGACTAGACATCCAGGTGGCGTCCAGCATGTTCCTCCCATGGATAAACAAAAGACAGCTGGCTGCCTTTCCTTCTGCTTCATGAGGGTTTTTCTTTCCCCGACAAGGAAGGTGTGATGTGGAACTGGCTTAGTTTGAATGCTACGCCATATGTTTCTAGAAACCTAAAGGGACAAGTTCTTTTAGCCCAGGTGCTACAGTCATGTGCCTAAGTCAAAAACAGGGTCTGCACGTGCCTCTTGATTGCTAGAGTTTGACCTACAAAGATTGAAGAAAGGCAAGAAAATAGTGTGAAGCACACTGACTTTGGAGGCAGCCTAGTTTGAATTAATTTTAGCTCATGGAACCAGTTTATAATCTGTAAGATGGGCATAAAGACCCTACCTTACAGATTATTAGGATCCTGAAATAGAACCCAACACATGCCAATCAGCTGGCCATGGAGGTACCCACACTTGTTACTTCCTTTCCCTTTCTACTAACCAAGCATCTCAATCTAAAACATTTTAAGAAATTGATGAGAATAAAATGTGCCTGTTTGCCTAGAGAATTATCCCAGTGGTTAAGAGTGTTGTAGAAATATCCCGTAATAAACAGACAAGGACTTTGCAGCAAGAGGAGAGGGGAGTTTAATTTTCACCTGGGCCCGGGGGTCAAGCTTAGAGAACTCTTGGCCACGAACCCCAGTTACAAAGATATTTTATAGTCAGTACAGAGTAGGATATGTGACATTATACATGCAAATTACCATTACCTAGTAGTTTACACATTTACAATAGGTTTCAGGAAATTCCGATATTCTCCCCAGGTATTCTCCGCCTTGTCTCTCCTAATTTCCTTATCACAGTTAAAGCAATTACTTCTTTTGTCTCACTGAACTTCAAAGCTCTGGTAGTTTCTCATCTCATGGCCATCTGTGGCCTGAAGAATGTAACAATGAATATAGGGGAAGGGGGCAGTGAGCTCACACTCATTTTGCTACAATAAGAGCACTTCTTCTGCAAGCATAGGAGCCTGAGACCCCTGAGTTCAATCACTCAGAGCCCTCAAAAACATCTGGCATGGCCATACACATCTGTAAGCCCAGTCCTGTGGGGAGGATAGACCATAGAATTGCTGGGTCTTAGGAAAACAGCAAGCTCCAAAATCAGTCTCAAGAACTTTGTCTCAAGAAAGCAAGCAGGTGAGCAGTGGAGGAGGACACCTGACATTCTTCTCTGGCCTCTGTGTCTGTGTACAGAACACTGCACACACATATCATCACATCTACTACATACATGTACACGCAAAAACTTTGCCTATCATTTCAGGTAAAGATGGAGTTTTTCTTTTCTAGGATTCATTATGGCAGCTCAGCCTTTTCAGGCCTGTAAATCGCTCATGTGTATGGCCACCTATGGAGTGACATCTAGGTCCTGGCTGTCTCTCTGGGTGGAGAGTGTATCCACACAATGACCTAGCCATATCAGCCAGCATGACAGAGACAGTTCATGGTTCATGCTACTCAACTCAGCCTTCAGGGTCCAGACCTCTGGATAAAGCCCTGTCCCTGCAAAAACTCAGTTCATCTTCTCCAGGGTTCTTTTCCTACATATGTGTGTGTGTGTACGCACACGTGTGCACATGTGTGTTCCTGCACATGTGGGTACACACATATGTGCAGGTGTGTGGAAGCCAGAGGACAACCTTGGTTGTTGGTCCTCAGGAACTGCCTCTCACTAGCCTGGAACTCACCAAGGAGAGTAAGCTGACTATCCAGCAAATCCCAGGAATCTACCACCTCCCAGCACTGGGATTACAAACACAAGCGCATGCTACCACGTCTGCTTTTCTTTTGTGGGTTCTGGGGATCAAACTCAGATCCTCATGCTCGCAAGGAAAGAGCTTCCCAGCCCCTAACCATCCTACTTTTTATAGTAGGTGCTCTCCCATCCTCAAATCTGGCCATGTCAAGTGTCTCTGGCCACAGGGTTTTCAGCACTGAATATGCTTGCCATTCAACACTCTCTTCTTCCCCCTGGGGCTCACTGCTCCTGACACAGCAAACCTAGCATTAGTCTGCAGAAAAACAGTTCTTTGCAAGAGGTTATTTACTAGGGAGGGATAATCCTCAGTCTATATCTGATAATCATTTGACTCTTGTGCTAAATTCTACTCAATAGGTAGTTATGAAATAATGATTGAAAGCAATCCTGTCTCAAAGTATACTTGAAAGCATAGTAAATTTGAATTGCAAATGCCTAAACCCATAGACCTAGGTTCCATGCTGCACACTGAGGCAGCACCCATGAAAATATCCTTACACTAGAGACATACCATAACTGGTTTCATGTACAACAGATCCTTAAGGATAAGGGATCATTTCCCCCAAGAGCCCTGGAATAGAATCCAGACATGCATTCTTCCACTGAACTGATGGTGAAAAAGGCAGAAGGCCTGGATGCCAAGTGCTGTGTCATGAGCATTAACATTCTAACCACATTTTATCTTGTTCTACCAGCTCCAGCTCCAGCTCCAGGGATGGAGACGGTGGTGAGAACGATGAGAACAGACATGCTATAAAACACCAAAGAACCATGAAAAGACCTCCATCTGCCTTTCTCACTGCTGCCAACGAATGTGCTTCATGTTTTATTGCCTAGAAAGATACAATCGAACATGGCTTTTGATCCTGGAGGTTGTTCTGCTAATTTGAAGCCCTCCTACCTTGTAGACACTTGTGTGGCATGGGGCAACTTGCCTCTTAAATCGCTGACAACTGAGGTAGGGCCTTTTCATTTGTGTAATCAAATCCCACCCTTCTTCCTCAACTTCTCCTTATGTTTTCATTGCATTCTCCCAAGGTTAGAGCTCCAGAGCTGCTTTTAGTGGTTTGCTGTGGTGAGAGCAATCCTTTGTGAGTTCATCCCTTTGTCTACATCTTCTTCCAGGAAGCCATCTCAAATCTTGGCAGTCAGAAATGGTCTCTTAAAAGCCTGGAGCGGTGGCTCACCCCTTTAATACCAGCACTCTGGAGGCAGAGGTAGGAGGATTGCTAGGAGTTCCAGGCCAGTCTGAGAATACATAGTGAATTCCAGGTCATCATGGGCTAGAGTGAGACCCTACCTCAAAAGAACAACAAAAAAAATCTCTTATGCCTCATAATGCCCACAGACATCATGGGCACCTCTTGCAAGTCCACTTTTTACATTCTGTTGCAGGCCATGGGCATTTCAGGTCCTGAAGGGAATGGGCCCAGATTGGAATCTCAGTTCCACCATGTCCTGAACTAAGCACAGATTGCTTTCAGTTTAGTAAGCTGTGCAATGGCAACTACAATGCATCATAATAAAGGCTATGTGAGGATGAAACATGGGAATTAGAGAGATGGCTCAGTGGAGAAATCGTTTGCCTAGTGTCCATGTAAAAGCCAGGTGTGGTTTGCACATCCGTAAAATCAGCACTGGAGAGACATCTGTAATTTCAGCAATGGAGACAGGGAATCTCCGAGACTAAGCGACCAACTAGTCTAATGAATTGGTGGACTTTAGGTTCAGTGAGAGACCCTGTCTCAAAGAATAAGATGGAGAGTAACTGTGAAAGACACCCGATATCTACCTTCAAACATAAGCACACACCTGTGCATGTGTACTCAAACACCCATGAGCTCACACACATATGAACATACATACACAAACCGAGGAGCAAAGTAGGTGCTGCAATGCCAGGCACAAAAGTCATGCTCCATAAATAGACTGAGTGAAGGAAGACTTGACCGATGAATGAATGAGTCACTGATTTATAAGTAGGAACAAAACCAGCTGACACTTTCAGCAAAGGTGTTCAGTGCTTTCAATCAATTTTCCAGAGACCCAGACTCTTTTTTGGGGGGAACAAGAGGGGAGCTGTTGCCACTGTCTAGCTCAAGTTGAGACCCTTTACAAAAAAGCAAGCAAGCTCAACCTGCCTAGATTATTAATCCTAATTGAAAGCTGCTGGGATTTACTTGCAAATAAACTAAACCAAGCTTCTCAGATGTTCACTACAGAAACACATTTTTGGTTTTTGTAAGCGTAGCCCATACAGAGCTGTTTGACTTTTCCTCCAGCCACTCCACTGCCACCTGCCTCTCACAAAATCCATGACATCTGCATCTCTAATGGACAGGACACCCCAGAGCTCTGTGGCACATGGTCTGCATGGCCTCCCACCCACACTTCACTAAAACCCATTGTGAGTTTAGACTTCATGAGCAGGACTGTGCCAGTCTTGGGTACTACTTAGTCAATAGGCTTCGACATCACATGTCCTGAAAGGATGCTCATCTCACCTCCTTGGGTAGATTACTTATGGAAGAGTACTTGTCTAGTGTGTTCAAGACCCTGGATTTGACCTCCACCACCACACACGCACACATATACACCAATTCCCTTGTTCCTAAAAATCTGTCTTTCTTTCCTTTGGGAACTTGTTTGCTAAAATGTTCTCATGGGAAGTATGAGGCCTGTGATCGATCTCCTTGTGACATCTTGGATAGACAGGACCCTCCAGTGTAGAAAGCAGGGAATCGTGTAGGACTTAAACTTTCTGTACTTTTTGCTTCTGGCCCTGGTATAAATTCCAAAGAATGTACTTAAAGCAAATGCTGGACCTCGAGGACATAAAACTGAAGGGAGTAGTCTATTTCCTTTACAAACTCTTGGTAGAGTGACTGACAGGCATTTAATGAAAGTGCTATGTGTCAGTCAGCTTTTGGTCACTCTGACAAATACCTGAGGGAGGAAAGGAGGCTGAGGATGGAGCTCAGTTGGTAGAGTGCTTGGCAAACATGTGCAAAGAGCCCTGGGTTAGATTCTCAGCACCAGATAAAACCAGATGTGGTGGCACATGCCTATAATCCCAGCACTCGGGAGGTAGAAGCAAGAGGAGAAGTTCAAGGCCATCTTCAGTGACCTAAGAAGTTATTGTCTAGCCTTGGGCACAGACTTAGTCATCTTGAAGAAGGAAGAGGAGAAAAGAAGAGAGTTTTATTTTGGCCCAGTCTTCAATCTATGGCTGGTTGGCCCTGCAGCTTAGGGTCTGTTGCAGCAGAGTGTATCACTGGTAGGAGCAGGCGGCAGGAGATATGGCTCACCTCGTGACAGCCAGGAAGTGAAGATAGAGATGCTGGAGGCTGTGGTCCCAATATCCTCTTCAAGGGCATGCGTCAATGACCAAACTTCCTTCCATTAGGCCTCATCTCAGAACCAAGTCTTCAACACATGGGCCTTTAGAGGGTCATTCCACATCCAAACAAATGCTAAACTAGAACCTGAGAACAAAGCTGAAAATGTGTCCAATGCAACCAGGGAAGAGGGGACACTCTGTAAGCTTTCATGATTTCAAGCTGAGTTGTATAAGATGAGAATGAGCGCACAAGGCAGACAGGGTGGATGGCCTGTGCCAAGGCACAGAGAGAATGTGTGGTAATTTGGGAAGCTATAAATGGTTCAGCCCATTCATTCCCTGGCAGCCAGGGAGATATTACGAAACCTAAAATCTGCTTGACATGATTCAGTGGCTGTCCATTACCCAAGGTAAAGTTAAGATTCTTTCTACGGAATCTTCTCAGTGCCAGGCTCCTGCAGGACGCCCTAGCCCGTTCTCATCACTCACCTCTCCCTTCAGATAGCTAAACACACTAAGCTCCCCCCTCTCTCTCTCTGACTCTGCATGGACTGCCTCTCACCCCCACTGTGGTAGTTTGAATAGATGTACCCCAAAAGATTCAGGAATTTTATTAAAAACTTGTCTCCAAGGCCAGAGTGGTGGTGTACGCCTTTAATCCCGGCACCTAGGAGGCAGAAGTAGGAGGCTTGCCACGAGTTCAAGGCTACATGAATTTCTGAGACTACAGAGTGAATTCCAGGTCAGCCTGGGCCAGAGCGAGACCCTACCTTGAAAAACAACACACACACACACACACACACACACACACACACACACACACACACACACCAAAAAAAAAGAGGCTACACCCATTAAAATCTAGCCAAATTTGCAATGTGGATCTCATTTAACCTATAATGATCTCACTCTCCGATGGAGATTATGTTTGTATTTTTCAGGAGGCAGTGAGAGCCATGGAAAACCCAATTCCATCAACAAGCCATGGAATGCTGGCTGACATCCTGGCAGGAGATGAACCACTCCTGGCCTATCACACAGGGACCAAATGAAACCTATGAGAAAGTGCAGAGATAAAGAAGAGATCTATCACTACAAGAAGTTAGATAACCCATGAAAGGTCAATGGAGACAGACACCAAAGACACTCAACACAATCCCAGAAGTCCAGAGACACTTAAGATCTCAACAACAATAAAGCAGACTTAAAACTCACTCACCATGACTCGGAACTGAGCAGAAGAGGGGGCAGAAAGATTGTAAGAGCCATAGTGGGGGAGAATATCCAGAGACATTGACCCCCTCAGCAACAACACTCTAAGGGGGAAAAATTCTGGCTACCTCTTGTGTAATTCACTACCCCTACCCCATGAACTGATCTACTATGCATACCGAGGAGGGTCCCCAGTGGGTTGGGGACAGAGAGGAGGGAAATGGGGGTACCATCACAAGCATCATTTGCTCATACAATGTATCTAGTTGTTGGCAATAAAGATATTAAAAAACAAACAAAATGTGGGAATTAAGGAGACCCCACACAATGTTGCCAAGCTCCTCCTTAACCCCTCCTTGGTCAGAGCTTTGCCCTGCCTCCTACAGTATTAAAAATGGGTATTCTTGTGGGTATATGGGTATTCTTGTTTTATTTTTTTTTCCTAAACATGTATGTACTTTTTTCTGGTGATTCTTTTTTGATTCTACACCCCAATACACTAACAGCAGTTAGGGTTATTTCTTCAGAGGGGGGACTGTAACAGTTAACTCCTTCAGACAAGTTCCATAGATTCCAAACCAGACCTCCTCCCCCTGAGTGGGAGGTGTCTCTAGCTAGGGTTCAAACCTAGATGCTAAAACTGATTGGTCAGGTATGGACCAACCAGCTGTCTCTCTGACTTACCTGGCTGAGGTTTTAAAAATCACTGAAACAAAGTCCAGTCCTCTCTTCCTTCCATATGGCTTCCTAGAAGAAGGACTTCTAAAGTTCCAGGCCTTAGGAAGGTAAGGCCTTCCCTCACCACAGCCTAATGGCTGGAGGGAGGGGGGAATCAGTATTTTCCCCACATGAACCTCTTTCCTCATGATGGTAGCCTTCTGTTATCTTTCTTTCTTTTGCTTGTTTAGCTGAGCAGCACAGATTCTGCTGTTTTCATAAAACCTCTCCCATGTGCTCTCTCCACACTGGTGACTGGAGATCTCTATACCTTCCCTTTTTCTTCTGAATAAAGTCTCCCACTACCTTATCCTCTGGTGGTCTGTAATTTTAATTCTTTAAGTTTATAGACAAGATGTCAGGTACTCCTTAAGTTCTGAGGTACATTGGAATTTGCTGGGTACTCCTTAAATTCTAATCCCCAGCACCCCTGTTACAAAACCTTGTCTCCAGCCTCCTGGCTGGAGGAGGTGTCACCTTGGGCAGATCCTAAGGTCTAATCCTAAAGTGTTACTGGGGTGGATCTGAAATTCCAGCCTAAGGTTTTCCAAGAGCAATCTGAGCACTGCCTGAGGTCCCTGTGGTTTGGCTGCTTGCTTTTGGAATTGCAGGTGGTGGTTTTCTCCCTCTGCTGGATCTGTGAAGCTTCAGATAAATCCCTTCTTCCTCACATAAACTGTACCTGGTCTGGAAGGTCATTCCAGCAATGTGAGCTGTCTACAACACCCACCAATCTTGCATCTCACCTTCACCATCACTCCCTCATTCCTCAGACCAGAGACCTCCCTAAACATGATGGAACCTTCCTTTTTAGTGGTGGTCCTCTAGGGAATCAGGTCTGTGACTCACCTGATTGCAATCTCTGAGCGAGCTGATACAGAGTCTGATAGAAAGCCAGAACTCTGAGGGAAGGAATGACCGAATCACTTAAGTGTGGTTCAATTTCTAAGTATAAGCAAGGTCTGAGGAGAAATTAGGAGGGAGGCACAATCCAACAGTTTACTCCTGCAAAGCACACTTAGGAATTGGGGGTGGGGTACTCACAGACTGTGGGGAGCCATTGGAAGATACTTAAGCCAGCCTCACACGAGATTTGCATTTTAGAAGGAGTGCTACTGAAAAGATAGTTCTGGCACCCATGTAAGCAGGTGGATTGGAGAGTGGTCAGGTTGGGAGATTTTTTTTGGTTTTTCGAGGTAGGGTCTCACTCTAGCCCAGGCTGACCTGGAATTCACTGTGTAATCTCAGGGTGGCCTTGAACTCATGGTGATCCTCCTACCTCTGCCTCCCGAATGCTGGGATTAAAGGCATATGCCACCACACCCAGCCAAGCTGGAAGATTTGCAGACAAGGAATAAGCCCGGATGAATGAGGGATGACTCAGGAAGTGAAGGTGAGGGTAATAAACAGAATCACCAACTCTGGAGATAACTGGACTTTGTGAGATGAAGAGGAAGAGGCCCCCAGGTAGTGCTGACAACTGGAGGAGAAAAACACAGAAAAGTAAGTCAACAAGAGAACTGTCTGTTTCCTGTGAGTTGGCATTTTCTGGGGCCTCCATCGAATGGCCCTGGACAGCCATTCTGAGCAAGGGATCTGGACAGTCTCACCCTGTTAGGAACTTCAGAAGGGTGAGCCCACGAAGCTCAACTCTGGCATCACAGCTTTCTGCCTGGTTCAAGGTGGTGAGCAGGCTGTGTGGCTCTTTGCTAGGGAGCAGGGCACAAAAGCAGCATTGATCGTGGGCCTCCTGGCTGTCAGAAGCCCTGGTCACTGCCTTACTGCCCTCCCTCCCCAGCTCATTCCTCAGAGGGACTCAGTGTGCCCAACCGGCCATTTCCACAGGCCTGCCCAGCCAGGGACTGGCCACTCAGGGCTCTGCCTAGCCCAGGGTTCCGGACATGACCTTGGGGGAGGCTGGGAGCCCTGGCCCAATGTTGTTATGCTGGGGACCTATGGAAAATTTGAACAGGGCCTGAGTGAATTGCAGGCTCACTTCTTGGCATTGGCAAGTGGGACTCACCAAAATGCAATGCAGAGTTGGCCAGTGAGGTCAGCTTTGGCTGTGAACCCCAAACACAGTAAGAGAGGCCAGGAGGGAAAGGAAGGGGATGCTGGGAAATACGCAAGCAGGGTGTAGCTCTGCTTTTAAAGCACCCACAGCAAAAGGGACCTTTGGAGACCAAGTGCCTGGTTCCCCATCCCTAGGGGGCACACTGCTGTCAGAGGGCAGGTCACAGAATGCTGCTTTCTAAGCATATCAAAAAGCCTCAGGAGAACTGGAGAGATGGCTCAGCGGTTAAGGGACTTACCTGTAAAGCAGAAGGACCCAAGTTTGATTCCCCAGTATCCATGTAAAGCCAGATGCTTAAGGTGGCTCATGCATCTGGAGTTCGTTCACAGAGGCTGAAGGCTCTGGCGCGCCCATTCTCCCCCACCCCTCTCATAAATAAATAAAATATTTTTATTATACACTTATTTAATGTTAATAATTAGATACATTGCATGAGCAAGTCTTATGATGGTACCCCATTTCCCTCCTCCCCATCCCTATCCCCTTGGGGGCTCTCCTCAGAGGATCACTGGACCAGTTTATGAGATAGGGAGTTATGAATTGTACAAGAAGCAGCCAGGTTTTTTTTCTTTGTGTGTTGTTGTTGGGGGGGGGGCGATGTCTCTGGATATTCTCCCCCACCATGGCTCTTACCATCTTTCTGCCCCCTCTTCTGCTAAGTTCCCTGAGTCATTGTGGGTGAGTTTTAAGTCTGCTGTACTGTTGAGATCTTAAGAGTCTCTGAATTTCTGCTTTGGACTGTGTTGTCTCCATTACCCTTTCATGGGTTATCTGACTTGCTGTGGAGGTAGTTCTCTTGCTCATCTCATCACATCCTCTAAGGTTTCATTAGGACCTAATAAATTTTTTTTTAATAAAGCCTCAGGAAGCAACCAATAAGTCCTATGTATAGACAGTCCTAAACATGACCCCAGACATGAGGAATTCTATGGAAATGAGGAAACAAGTCAGTGTATAGCCTGGGTCTATTCTGTAACTAGGGTTATAACTTCTTCTTACAGACAGGACACATCCACGGCGCAAAAATCTCAGGGTGAACCCCTCCCACTTTCAGGGCGGCATTTAGCCAAGCACTCTCAGAACCCTTGGGAACTCTTTTGCTCTTGAATCATCATCTTGTAAGTGGATCCCCAGAGGCTTGTGAGCGGTAGCACCCTCTGAAAGGGCTCACTCACTTATAAACTCACTCACCTCTAGGATTTAACTCACACAAGCACACACTTATCGAGAAATGCCAACGTTTGGTCTCAAGCTTCTCGAAAAGCTAGACATCAAGCTCAGAAATGTGCTAGATGGAAAAATCTCCTGGGGTGCTATGAACTATAAAGGTGCCCAGGCCCTCCCACAAAGACTAACTCTACAGGTGCAGAGTAAGGCCTGCTGGAATTTGGGGCTAGGAAGATGGTTCAGCAGTTAAAGGCACTTGCTTGCAAAGCCTGCTGGCCCAGGTTCAATTCTCCAGATGCAAAAAGTGATGCATGCCTCTGGAGTTCATTTGTAGCAGCAAGAGACCCTGCCCCCCATATATTTATTCTTTCTCTCTACCTTGCAAATAAATTTAAAAAAAAATAAAAGGGGCCCCAGAAATCCTTGGCAGTAGGTATGAGCAATGCTTTTGAGCCAAGGCACTGGTAGGTACAAGGACGGGCTTGTGGTCATTGCCACATAGCCCTAGTAAGGACAGGAGCTGCTGAGGACAGGCTGGTGACCGGAGGGATCTGAGATTCCGAGAAGCCTGAGGTTTGAGGGAGGCTTTGGGAAAGATAGATGTGCTCAGAACAGGTGGGAGCTGGAGAGCTTGGTCAGCTAGTCTGCCCTTCCTCAGAGATTACAGCAGCTCATGCTTACATAACATGCTCTAAGGAAGGTGGCTCAGATAATGAGCCACAGGGAGAGGATCCACCCTGGCACTCAAGGACAGGACTTGATAAATATCTCAGTCAAGAGAGTGAGAGAAAAATCTATTTTAGGGCAGGTTTAACTGCCCTTCATAGCCCGATCCTGACAGTCCTCATGGCACATGCTTTGGTGTGGTGTGTCATTTGTCTCTGGGTCACCTTGTGCCCGGCTCCATGTGGTAAAAGTCACCTCTCTGAAGGACATTGTGGCAGGAAGGTCAAGCATCTCAGCAGATGCCATTTCACCTTCATTGCCAGGTCCCCAGAGTCACACAGAGTGCTTGGCATGCACAACAGGCCATCATCTGTGAGTGTGAATGAAATGTCTTTCTGGGATTCCTTTGCCTGGATTCCAGGGCACCTGGCTTTTGATGGAGGTGTCTGACTGAACCGCCAATGAGACTTATGACCTCAGCAATATTTGATCCCAATTTTCTTCTTAAAGCTGTAGGGACGTGCTTGGCCCTGTGATCAGAATCACTGTGCACCCTCAACTTCCATTTGTAATGTGTTCTCAAGGTGTCTTCTGGGCTTTCCTCATAGCTGAGGCCCTCCTTGGCTGCACTGAATCATCTATCGTTCTGTGGTTGCAAAGTGTGATTACTCTCCCCAGCCCAGCAACCTCCCAGCTGGTATATTCAAGGAAATAATGGCTGGGATGAACCGATTGCAACAGCTTCAGGAATAAAAAGGCAAGATTGGAAGAGATGTTTGAGGCAGAAATCAGCAGAGTTGGGCCCTCCTGGAACTAAGTACCATGAAGGAACAGGGGTTCATCTATGATTGAGCAGTTTGAGGCATCTGCTTCCTGACAGGTATTAAAACAATCTCATTGAAGGCATTAAAACAATCTCATTTGGGGAGGGAGAAATGAGTCAGCAGTTAAGGCATTTACCTGCAAAGCCTAAGAACCAGAGTTTGATTCCCCAGTACCCATGTAAAGACAGATGCACAAAGAGGTGGATGCATCTGGAGTTCATTTGAATGGTTGGAGGCCCTGGTGTGCCCATTCTGTCTGTCTGTCTTTCCTTTCTCTAGTTCTTTCTGCTTGCAAATGAAAAAAAAATTAAAGCCTCATTTGGCAATTTTTAAAAAAATGTGTAGGGGCTGGAGAGATGGCTCAGCAGTTGAGGCATTTGCCTGCAAAGCCTAACCACCCAGATTCAATTCCCCAATACCCATGCAAAACCAGGTGCACAAAGTGGCACATGTGTCTGAAGGTTGCTTGCAGTGGCTTGAGTCCCTGAGGTGTCCCCTCTCTCTGTCTGTCTGATTGTGTCTCTCTGTCTCACTCTACTCACAAATAAATATTTTTTAAATGTCTAGAGAAAGATTTTTCTGGTAAAACACAATACATTATAAGAATTCAGTGTAAGACATATGACTAATATGTTTTATTGAGCAATTACTTTGTGTCAGATGTGTTTACCCAGTCTCTCATTCCTCGATCAACCCTGCCAGCTAGATCATGGCACCTCCTCAGTCCTTTTTCCAGTGAAGAAGGTAAGTTTGCTAGGGTGACTCAGTCAAGTTCAGAGAAGTTTGCAGGGCCATTATTTGAATTCTAAGCTTCAAACTCAGGAAATCTACACTTAAGCTTTTTAATACATGTGTATGTATGTCACATGTGCATGTGCATGTGAAGACCAGAAGACAACCATGGGTGTTGTTCTTCTGGAACACCATCCACCTTTTTTGAGACAGGGTCTCTCATTGGCCTGCTGCTCGCCAATTAGGCTAGACTGGCTGGCCAGTGAGCCCTAGGGGATCCTCCTGCCTCTGTCTCCCCAGGGCTGAGATTACAGATACATGCTACAATGCCTGGCATTTTTCACTAGGTTCTGGGGCTCAAACTCACGTATTCATGCTTTTAAAGGCAAGCACATTACTGAGTGAGCTACACTAATGTAGTCAACAGCATTACTGATAGAATTCTCGCACCACAGAACACAACCACTCAAATGTACAACTCATTCACAATTGTGTGGCTATCATCAAAATTTTAGAAAATTTTTATCCCTTTCCCAAACCCAAATTCTAACTTGTTTCCCTATGCCCTTCTCAGCCCTAAGCAATCACTAACCTGCTTTTCACTTGAGTAGCTTTGTCTGTTCTGTACAAGTCATCCCCCTGGAATTATACAATGTGTAGACTGAGCTGGAAAAACATTCTGCTAGGTGAAAGAAGCCAGCCACAGGAGACTACATGTAGAAAACAGACAAAGCGACTCAAGTAAGAAGTATACAGTGATTGCTCAGGGCTCTTGTGTGGCCAGGTGCTCTCCTTTCTCCTGGGAGTGGAACCACTATCGTGAAATTCTACTGCTAAGCCTTTGCTGACCTCCACACTTACCTTCCACAATAACTGATCAGCTAGGTATGGCGGTGCATGCCTTTAATTCCAGCACCTGGTAGGCAGAGATAGAAGGATCGCTGTGAGTTTGAGGCCAAGCTGGGACTACAGAGTGTGTTCCAGGTCAGCTTGGGCTAGAGTGAGGCTCTATCTTGAAAAAAACAAACCAAAATAGCCAACAATCTCACACTCCTACCAAATGCATGTGAGGATTTCAGTTTTTCCACCTCTTCGCCATTTCGTGGTGTTTTGGAGCACAGGAGATCAGATTCAGGGCCTTGTGTATGCTGAGCATGTGTTCTACCCCTGACCTCCACCCCCAGCCCACATTGTGGTTTTGATTTTATTTCTGACCATGAATGACATTATTGGGTGTCTTGCCATATTCCTATGGTGATTCGTATACATTCTTCGGAGAAATGTCTCTTTGGATCTTTTCTGTGATTTTTAAAATTTTTTCATTCTTAGTATGTGTGATGTGGTGGTGAAAGGTTTGTGTGTGTGTGTGTGTGTGTGTGTGTGTGTGTGTGTGTGTGTGTGTGTGTGTGTTGTATGCATGTATATGCACGGCTGCCCTGACAGGTGCACAGAGTCTAAAGGAGAATGTTGTGTGTCCTTCTATTGCTCAGATGCAGAGTTCCTGAGACAGAGTCTGTCTCTGAATGCAGATCTGTAATTCTCCAGTCTCTGCTCCCCACAGGACTGGGGTTACAGATGTGCATGGCCACCCCAAGCTGTTTACATGGGTCCTGGGGAATTTAACTCAGGTCTCAGGCCCTCATGTTTGCAGCAAGCACTTACCGGCCTTTTTACCCATTTGGCTCTTTTTATAATTTTTTTTTTGCACATATGTGTGTGAGCACCCTAGGGCCTCTTGCTGATGCAAATGAACACCAGATGCTTGCACCACTTTTTGTGGATGGCTTTTAAGTTGAACCTGGACTGTGATAGGCTTTGCAAGCAAGCACCTTTAACCACTAAGCCCTCTTGCCAGCCCATTGACCATTTCTCAGGGGTATTGTCCTCCTATTATTGAGATGTAACCATCCTTTTTTTTTACTTTTTATTTTTACTTTATTTTATTTATTATTTCTTTATTCATTCAGTTTTTTTTTTGAGGTAGGGTCTCACTCTAGCTCAGGCTGACCTGGAATTCACTATGTAGTCTCAGGGTGGCCTCAAACTCACAGTGATCCTCCTATCTCTGTCTCCCAAGTACTGGGATTAAAGGTGTGTGCCACCACATCTGGCTTCCATTCTTTATATTTTAGATACAAGTCCCTTATAAAGTATTTGCCTACAATCTATGATTATCTATCTATCTATCTATCTATCTATCTATCTATCTATCTATCTATCTATCATCATCTATCTGTCATCAATCATCTCTTTTATGGTGTTGGGGTTAAACCCCAAGGTCTCTAGCTTGCTAAGCACACACTCTATACTACCACTGACTGAGCTATACTCTCTCAGCCCTTCTTCACTTGTTTTAAAGCTATTCTCCAGCCCAGTAGGCTTATCTTGATGGGATAAGTTTGGGGTGTATCCATATCAAGACATATCAAAAGATACACTTTATATATGTGTATGGTGGTTTGAATTAGGTGTCCCCCATAAACTCATGTGTTCTGAATTCCAGGTCCCCAGCTGATGGCAATTTGGGAATTGGAGCCTCCTGTAGGCAGCGTGTTGTTGGGCATGGCTTGGTTCTAGCCAGCTTCCCCTTGCCAGTGTTTGGCACACTCTCCTGCTGTTATTCTCCACCTGATGTTGGCCAGGAAGTTAGTCCAACCTCTGCTCAGGCCATGTTTTCCATTGCCATCATGGAATTTCCTCTCGAGTCTGTAAGAAAATAAAATCTTTCCTCCCATAAGCTGCTTTTGGTCTGGTGCTTTATACCAGCAACACAAAGATGACTGCAATGCATAATTAATGTATACTAATTAGTTCTCTGCAATAGCCTTTAGAAATTCATAGGTTGTTTACTGAGCAGACATACAATGAAAATGAAGACTATACTAAAAATTAACATGAGTTCATGAAACTCTCACCAGAGATCTCACAGCCCTCACATTCATTTTGAAGCAGCAGATAAGCTCTAATTTTGGGTTCTCCCCTTAATGGCAATGTGTATCTTGTGGCTGATCTCTGTGCCAACCTCCCTGACTCAGGGCAGGCAGCCAAGTGGGCATCCCCAGTGCTGTTTTCCTGGAGCCCACTGTGGACTCCCACCTTCTTGATGTATGGTTTATTTTTATTTATTTTATTTATTTATTTATTTATTTATTTATTTATTTATTTATTTAATTTATTTTTTGTTTTTCGAGGTAGGGTCTCACTCTAGCCCAGGCTGACCTGGAATTCACTATGTAGTCTCAGGGTGGCCTTGAACTCATGGTGATCCTCCTACCTCTGCCTCCTGAGTGCTGGGATTAAAGGCATGAGCCACCATGCTCGGCTTGATGTATGTTTTGAAGCAGAAAGGTTTTTAATTTGATGATGAAAGCCATTATTTTGTACAAATAAAACATGCTAATAATTTTTTATTTGGCAGTGGTCAAGTTATTTATTACTAATGTTTTGTCCACCTGTTTTGCCTCTACCCTTGCCTCTCTGTAATCATTTCTCCAGGAGCAGCCACCGAGATCTTTTTATTTTCAATGTAAGGGTAGTATTTTCAATGTAAGGGTAGTTGTGCCAGCCCACTGCTTATAGCAAAAACACATTCAAGAAAACTACAGGGCCCTGAACAATCAATGGGTGCTCACTCATGGCTTCAGTAGCAGCTCACACCACTGCTCCTGTTTGTGGAAGGTTTCCAGCTGCTCTCATCTTCTTCCTCGTGTCTCCATGAACCTGGACTTCCTGTGTAGGACCCTTCCCACTCACTAATTCTTAGTTGCTCCTTCTCTTCATTCGAGATTTCTTCCAAGAAGCCTTTCCTGACTGCCCTCTTTAACATAGCTGTTCCTCACCCCAGCCCATATATTTTATTGTGTTGCTGTTTTTGTTTGTTTTTCAAGGTAGGGCCTCACTTTAGCCCAGGCTGACCTAGAATCACTATGTAGTCTCAGGATGGTCTCCAACTCATGGCGCTCTTCCTACCTCTGCCTCCTGAGTGCTGAGTTTGTTCTCCAGTCGCACATAAGCTGGTCAGGGTGGCACATGCCTGTATCTCTCTCTAGCACTTAGGAGGTGGAGACAGGAGGATCAAAAGTTTAAGGTCGTCCTTGGCTACATAGGGAATTCAAGGCCAGCCTGTGATCCATAAGACCTTATCTAAGAATAAAGAAAGAGAAACTCTTAGAAATCTTCCATCAAGGGTTGGAAAGATTGCTCAGTGGTTAAGAGCGATTGCTTACAAAGCCTACCAATTGTTCGATTCTCCAGTACCCACCGAAAGCCAGATGCACAAAGTGGCACATGTGTCTGGAGTTTGTTGCAGCAAGAAGCTCTTCACAGCCAGCGCTTGGCTTTCACTGTATTGAATTTGTATGCCTCCTTCCCTTCCGTATGCTGATGGGTACCCCCGCATGACTCGATTCTCTTAACATTCATGGAGCACCCACTGAATATTTGCACTGTGTTCAAGCTGCAGGTCCAAAAATAAACAAAATACATCCTTTTCTCCAGAAGGCTACTTTGGTAGAGGAGGTAGAATAAGAAAGCAAATGCTCTGGTCATGATGAAATGGGGACATTCCTATAATGGACGTTCCCTGTGCTTTGGGGACCAAAACATTTTGTGTCCAGAATCAAGTTACTTTCCAGTTTAATGAAATGAGTGCTTCTGACTTGTCTGACTTAATATTTGGCAAAAAAAAAAAAACAAAACACAATCACTTCATATGCCAATGATTATGGAGAGGGGAAGGGAGGAAGAGCAGGAGACGTCTCAGTGCCACCAAGCTCTGGGTACTGGTGCTCCAGCCCATTTCCTCACAGCAGCACTGGAGATTTCCCAACTGTAGCTCTGTGGAAGTGGAGAGGGTGAGATGGCCAATTGGACCGAGAGGATTCCAGAAACAACTGAAAAGCCCCTTGACCTTTGGGTTTGAGCCTGAAAAATGACCAGGGTTTTTCCAAGTGGACAAGAGGAAGAACGTTCAAGGTGGGGGTCTTGGCGAGTGTTGAAGTGTGAGGATAAGGAAGCATGCGAAGTGATGGTGAACAATGACAGCTGGCATATCCCATGGGAAGAAGGTGGAAGAAAGAGATGCATCCGGTAGGGAAACAGAGGGGCACCGTGAACAGCTCAGTGTGGCGAGGGTGCAGCTGGCACTTCCCCAAGAAGAGGATAGAGGACGTCAAATACTTTATTGTGGGGACAATTCAATGTGTTGCAACTTCTGAACTCTCCCCCAGATATTGTAGATGAATGAATGTGACCATGTGCCAAGAAAGCTGCATGATCATTCACATTTGAGAACTATACCATTTTCACATGTCATGAAACACTATGCTTTTGATTCCTTTTTGACCATTGGATTAGGTGAAAACCATACTCAACTCCAGGACATTACAAACATAGGTAGGGTTTAGGGGTATTTTAGGACCCATAGTTTGACAACTCCTGGGTAAGATCACAGTTGGGAGAGAATAATAGACAGGAAGTTGTAGAGAGTGTAGAATTCACTGTGACCAAAGGGGCTTAAATTTTATGTGGAAGATAATAACCAAATACTAAATGCTTTTAGGTCCAGGCAAGATGTGCCCAGGCGAGGCATGGGTGCATTTCTGTACCATCTATGGGAGGGGGAACTAAGCAAACCTGAGTCTCCATCCCTGGGGAAGAGGCAGTTTCCATCATTGTTTTAAGTCCTTGTGTGTGAACGTAGACACATGTGTGCTATGGCGTGTGTTTGGATTTACATGGATTCTGGAAATGCAAACTCAGGTCATCAGACTTGTGTGACAAGTGCTTTTACCCACAGAGCCATCTCCCCAGCCTTATCTTCCTGTTTTGAGACAGGGTCTCACTATGTAACCCAGGTCTGCTTACTGGCTCTGTAGCCCATGCTGGCCTCAAATTCATGACCTTTCTGCCTTAGATCACAGGCATTCCCCACCACACCTGGCTTATGAAGAGAGTGATTCAATTCAAGAAAATAAATTATTGGGACTAAGGATCTGGCTCAGTGGGTAAGAGCTTGCTTTGCAAGCATGAAGACCAGAGTCGGATTCCTAGCACCCATGTAAAAAGCTGGTGTCACCATGCATGCCTATCATCCCAGCGCTGAAGGAGGTGGGTGTGGAGACAGGAGAAACACTGGGGACTACTGGTCAACTTATCTGACCAGAAAACTGTAGCTCCAAGTTCAGTGAGAAACTCCCTAAGACAAAAGAATGCTCACGAATGATGTTCTCCTCTGGCCTCTGCACTGTGAGGGTAAGGCCTCTGCATCCACGCCACACAGCACACAGACCCTAAATACCACACGCCAAAACAAAACAAAACGAAATTATTGCAGGCACCCATTAAAAGCTTTAACAAAAGCTATTTACATACAGAGTGCTAATTAAACTTTTTTTCTTTTTCATTAAAACAAACCCCACCCTCTGTTGGCACTTGTGTGTGTTATTTTCAGTTCTTGAAAACAACAAATAACATTTTCTTAATTACTGTAAGACAAATAATATTTATTAACACAAGTTGCCTCTGCTCACATAAGACAGCGTATTGAGGTTTTATCCTATATCTGCTTAATTCCATGGGCATGACTCAGAGTGGGGAGGACCAGAGATTTGCCTCTTGGCAAGGAAGATACAATTATACTCAAAGCATGCTAGTAAATATTTAATAGCCTTGTGTCTGAAAAAAAAGTGTGGGTACACATATGTAAATAAGTCGATTTTAATTTTTGCTGATTTAAAGGATGTTTAGCATGCCTTTTGTAAGTCACTGAAAGTTGTACACTACTCTCTCTATACCATGTAGTGAATTGAGTCTTCTAGATTTCATTGATTTCAAATGCCTGCATCTACAGTCACTCTGGGTCTACAGTCCAACCATGATTTGACAAAATAAGATAATGAATATGCTTATTATCCAACTTGACAAAGATGTTGTCATGTTGTTGACTAATGAGTGTAATGCTGACAGGAATGCTGGTTGACATTTGTTTATGGTAATGAGCAAGACTGAAGTGAACTGGTGAAGATGTATGTTTTAACTTCATCTGCCAGTGACATAGGTGGCCTCTTTGCTGCATCATAAATTAGTTTGCAAATATTGGATTTTTCTCTCACGAATATTTCCTACTCCCAATGCAAGGGCTACAGATATAGCCCATTGTAAGTATAATTGTCAACACATTAACGCTGTTATTTTATTCAGCTTAGACAATCAACAAAACACCAAGTCAAGCCATAATTTTTAGTGTTTGCCCATTTCTCTGATGGATAAATTTCTGCTGTGAAAAATTTAATGTTTTTGGGAGCTATGGAGGTGGGTCAGTCTGTAACGTGCTTTCCACACAAGCATGAGGACCTGAGTGTGGATCCTCAGCATCCACACAGAAGCTAGGTGTGGTGCTGTGTGCCTGTAATCCTGCTGCTGGGGAGGCAGAGACAGGATTCTTAGTAGCTCAATAGTGAGTCTATCTGAGTCAGTGAGCTCCAAGCGAGAGACCCTGTCTCAAAAACATAAGGTCGATGGGATGGAAAGCATGCCTGGTACTCAAGGCCTAGTCAAAAGTATACATACTATAGTGGGAAGGTCATGAACCCTAGGGGAGTACCACCTGCTGCTGGCTGGCTAAATGCATATGTTATGGCCACCAAACTGCCTTATAAGCACTTAAAAAAACAACAAGCAGACCCAAATAATAATGCTACTCTCACTCTTGGCTTGAGAAGCTTCTCTTTTTCAGATGGTGGTGACCAATGGGATAACTCAAAAGACAAAAGAGTGCTGAGAAGAAGTGACAGTGGAGTGTTCAGCACTGGGACATGTCACATATCACACTTGCTGAGGCTCAGGGTCTATTGCGGAAGAGGTGGCAGAAAGATTGTAAGAGCCAAAGGAAGGATAGGACTGCTTACAACACAAACTTCCAGACACAAAATGGTCTTGATATTCATGACTTCACAGTGTCTGATAATAACTACACATAATGGGAGGAAAAGATGATGACACCGAAATAAAACAGAGACTAATTGAGAGGGGGAAGAGATATCGGGGAAAGGTAGGGAATCATGATGGTTTATGCACTATAATTATGGAATCTATCAATAATAAGATAAAAAATAAAAACATAAGGTAGAAAGTGATGGAAGAAGGCACCTGACATCAACCTCTGGCCTCCACACACAGGGGCACACATGTATACACATATGTATGCACCCATACACATACGGACATACATATACAGATGTGCATACACCATACACACAACAAAAATTAAAAAATAAAATAAAAACAAAGCTGGTAGGACATGGAATGGGAAGAAGTGTACAGTAACACATCAGTGCATAGTGTTTCTACCATTACAGGTACAAGAGAAAACCTCAAACAGTCCGAAAGTATGACGCTCATCTCTTCTGATTAGCCTGGCTGAGACCAGCACATCTCCAGATTGTCCCTTGCACTTCAGCCTGGGGAGGGGGGTCACCTATAGAGACTTCATTAAAATGACACAATGAACATTCCTGACATGCAGTTCTGTAACGTTCACTGGGAGTAAGTCTGCTTGCCATTCATTCTCCAAAACTGGTTCTGAAGGTCACCTAGAACGTGCTTATTTTCAAATGCCTAGACCCAAGGGTGTCAGTAGTGACACGGTCCTTACAGCATTTTCTTGCAGAGTCCAAAAAAAACTAACACATGGATAATGCAATCATGAACGCTGGGGCTTAGAGGGGCCTCAGAAATGACCTAATCTAGGCTGGGGGTGGGGAGCTCAGGAGAAGAACATCATTAAAAAAAAAAAAAGAATTGAAGCTTCCTCCCTTATTTTACATATGGGTTAATGGAAGTCCAGGAAGGCAAAGTCACTTATCCCAGAGAAGCAAAACTCACTAAAATCTAAATTTTCACATGTAGAATAGTTAGGCAGTGATTAACTTCTATCCCTGCCTCTTAAATGCACTAAAGGGAGATAATTGTGGCAAATACTATTCCTTCCCTGAAAGTTGGGGAAAATACTTTATGCTGTGGTTTAGAAGAAACTTCCAGTTATGCTTACATCACCAGGGTGGTTTTTGATGCTTCTGTTTGATTATGTTATTTACTACATGGTCCTTTTAAAGCTTTCCATTCCAAGGGTAATCATTTACAAAGTAATAGCAACTGAGCTGGACAAGTCTGTGTTAAACCAGCCAACCCTTAAGGGATCAGAGCTAAGAATATATTTTATACCTTGATTGGAAAGTGAAAATTTTCAGGTTCATGTGAATGACTAGAGGCAGAAAATTCCTTTGGAAAATGGGTTGTTAGCCAATCTCAGCTGAACCTGTACTTTGCTCTTTTTTTTTTCTCTTGTCCTCTCTCTTTCAAGGTCAGTTTTCCATTGCTGTGACAAATCCCTGAGATGAATCAATGTCAAAAAAGAAAGGTTTGCTGGGCGTGGTGGTGCATGCCTTTAATCCCAGCTGTGAGTTCAAGTCTACCCTGAGACTACATAGTGAATTCCAGGTCAGCCTGGACTAGAGTGAGATCCTACCTCAAAAAAACAAAACAAAAAGAGAAAGTTTATTTTGGTTCACCGTTTCAGAGGTTTCAGTCAATGGTCACTTGGTCCTGTTGCTTTTGGGCCTGTCCTGAGGCCGTACTTCACAGTGGAAATATTTTGAGAGGAAGTACCTCACAGTGGAAGTGTGGCAGAGGAAAGCTGCTTACTTCATGGTTGATGGGAAGTAGCAGAGAAAGAGGCTGGAAGCCTGACTCCCAGCATCTACTTCAAGGGTATGCCTACACTAATCTACTTCTTTCCTTTAGGCCCCACCTATTAAAGGTTCCACCCCCAACAGCACCATCAGCCAGGACATTAAAAGAAGAGATCACTGAGTAATGGTGTTAGAGGTGTAGACCCTTTTAGCTAGAATTTATTGTCTATAAAGCCCTGAAAAATATAGCTTTAAAAGATAACTTAGTAATAAAATTGACCGGAAATGAACTAATAAGAGGCTATGTACAGTCTTGTTTATTCCAACTTCAACCTGGATCCAACCAAAGCTCACTCTGGTTTGTCTTCTCATGGCTCATGTGTTGGAAGCTGGGTCCTTGGTGAGCTTGGGGGGGTGGTGGTGTCTAAGAGGTGGGGTTAAGAAAGTGAAGGGGTTAAAAGGTCTTTTCTTGGGACTTCTATTAGTTCTCATGAAAATGAGTTGTTATAAATACAGTTTGATGCCTGAATCTCTAGCTTCCTGTTTCACTGTGATCCATCTTGCAGGTGCCCCCAACATTATGCCACCACCCTCCGTGAGTGGTGGGATTAAATGTGCACCACCATACCAGGCATTTGTAAAAAAAAAAAAATTAACATAGGGCTCCAGTCTCTTAACTGAAAGCCATTTGGTTAAAGACATGTACATTCAGAATTTCACCAGCTTTAGAAAGTGTTCAGATACCTTCTCATGCTGGGATAGAACACCCAATCACAAGCAGCCGATGGGAGGAAAGGGTTTACTTCGGGGAAGCTTCATTATGGCAGGGCAGAGCCTGGGCATCACATCTTGCCACAGCAGCTGGGTGGTAGCAGCAGCAAGACTGTGCTAGCTCTGACAGTGGGGGGCTTGGGCTATAACACTCCAGAGCCCACCCCAAACCACATACCTCCTCCAGCAAGGCTCTACCTCTCAAATTGTCACCAGCTTGGGATTGAATATGACTCTTAATCACAAAGATGTGAGGCTATGGGGGCCATTCATTTCACATTCCACTACCACAGGAAGGTAACACAGTCACGAGCAGGGGTCTAGGCCAATATTCCATAATTAAGCACATTTATATTTTGCAGCAAAATAGACTCACACAGAATGGAAGAAACAAGAGCATACATTACCTTGTATCAGTTCATCTCCGGTCAATTTTATCACCAAGAGATTTAAATAAAAAAAACTAGATTTTTTTCTTCCTTTTTTGTTTTTTTTTTGAGATAGGGTCCCCCTCTAGTCCAGGCTGACCTGGAATTCACTATGTAGTCTCAGGCTGGCCTCGAACTCACTGTGATCCTCCTACCTCTGCCTCCCAAGTGCTGGGATTAAAGGTGTGTGCTACCATGCCCGGTGTTTTGTTTTGTTTTTTTGAGTCAGTTAACCTGGAACTCATTCTGTAGCCCGGGTTAACTTTGAACTCCTGACAATCCTACTACTTCAGCCTCCCAAGCACTGGAATTAAAGGCATATATCACCACCCACATATCAACAAAATAAAAAATAAAAAGATTTTCAGGGCTTTTTAGATTTAAAAATTCTGAATAAAGGAATACATGTCTCTGGTGGCATTATTAGACTCCTCTTCTCAATGCGTTAACAGTGTGTATGGGCTGGGGAGATTGCCCAGTGGTTCAAGGTGCTTGTTTGCAAAGCCTGCTGTTCAATTCCAGGTTCAATTCTCCAGTACCCCCACATAAAGCCAGATGGACACATAGCAAATGAATCTGGAGTTCATTTGCAGTGGCAAGAGGTCCTGACATGCCCACCCGTACTATCTCTCAAATAAATAACAAATAAATTTAAAAACAAAAATGTGTGTGTAAGGGCTGAGAATGCAGCTCAGTGGTAGAGTGTCTGCCTAGTATGCTCAAAGCTCTGGATTTAATCCCCAGTAACACACACACACACACACACACACACACTCACTCACACATTTTCTTGATCAGGTTCAACTCTAATTTTGTTATTTCTTCAAAGTGACTTATGTTAATTTTAGAGAGATATCAGCTGTGTTTTGTGCTGGCCTTGCTTTAGTGCTAGACCTTTGCAGGGGACAAGTTAGATTTCTAGGGGATGCTGGAGGACTACATTACTATAGCATTCCATTAATCTGATGTCTACTCCACCCCAGGGATGGACTTGGTGTTTATTTTCTAGCAGCTGCATTGTCCACTTGTGAAGTAGAATGCAGCTTTTTAATTTTACGGAGACTACTAAAGATTCTTTTTTTAAAAAAAATTATTTATTCATTTTCAAGCAGAGAAATACAGAGAGAGAGAGAGAGAGAGAGAGAGAGAGAGAGAGAGAGAGAGAGAGAGAGAGAGAGGGAGAGTGCACCAGGGCCACCATTTTGTGGGTCTGGCTTATGTGGGTCCTGGGGAATTGAACCCATGGCCTTAGGCACTGGAGGCAAGTGCCTTAACTGCTGAGCCATCTCTCCAGCCCTACTAAAGATTCTTGTACCTGAACAAATATATATCTATTTTTCTTGAGATAGGTTCTCATATAGCCCAGCTGGTCTAAAACTCCCTATGTGGCCGAGGATGATCTTCAACTTTTACCATGACCTCTCAAGTGCTGGGATCACAGGCTTACACCAAAATCCCCAGTTTATGTCATAGTGAGGATTGAACCAAGGACCTTATGCATGCTAGGCGAGCACTCTACCAGATAAACCACATTCCCAGTCCATGAAAATTTAAACTATGAGATACAAGAGCTACTTTAGGCAGAGAGAATAAAGAAGACCCCCAAATCATAACTTTGTCCTTGTACATATTTTGATTGTTTTAATTAGTGCTGAACTAGACGTCAAGGAAAAACACTACTATATCTCAAATTCTTCACAGCCTCATGGAGACCTGGCCTCCAAAATTCAAGGCTTTGAAAGTCACTGGGGATATTCCTCAACTTCCAAGAAGAACAAAAAGAGTTCTAGCTAGAAACCCAAGTTGAAGGAAACAAAATCTGCCTTGTGTAGGAGAAGGCAGGCTGATATAATACCAGAAGATATGAGTGATACAAGATGCAAGAGAGGAAATCCTTAAACACTGAAAGGATGAAAAAAAAAAAAGACGGGAGACAGAAAGTTGCAGAGAGACACAAGCGCAGTTTTTAGAATGCAATTTATTGCCTAGTGCAATGATAAAAGCTACCCACTGACACAGCTATTTTAGAAAGTTAAATTCACATGCAGGGCTAATAAAATACCAGAAGCCATACATAATGTCTGACCCCAGCTGCCACCTCATATACCAAATTATTACATGGAAGCTGGAGAAAGGATTGTCTGACTGGTTCGCTGTTCTATAGCTTTAGGAGACTGCTTTTGTTTCTCACACTTCCTCCTTTTCAGATGCACAAAAGTCTTTTTGTGTAAAGCTTCTCTTGGATTTATTGCTGGCAGCTACAGAAACCATACCACACATGCCTGGTATAGAGTTATATAGGGTGTGATTTTATTTCACTAGTGACTTCAGAACTTCTGGATTTTTTAAATATAGCTGAGAATTTCCCCAAGAGCTATAAATGAAAATCCGCACTAATCCAAATTCTTTACTGGATAGTTATGTCTGAGATTGGCTGACATTTGCTGGACGTTCTTTGAGAACTGTAAGGACTGCTCATTCCCCTCCTCTCATATACTACCTACCTGTGAGGCTTTGGGGGGACCCCCCCACTTCCCATAGGAATACCATTTCAGCGTGTTCTGAGATCTTCCCAAGGTGAGACCTGGCCTAGGACTCCAAATCTCTTCTAACAGAAGACCTGCAATTGTACAGGACGTACAGTGGAGAATCACAAGCGCTCCTCAGTCAAGGGACATGGGTTCGAATTCTCACCGGGCAGCTCACCTTGTGCATTTCGGCTGACTCTATCTATGCAACCTACCCATCGCTCGACTCTCTTTCTGTGCTTGGAAGCACCCAGGGAAGGGGTGCTTTGTCCCATCTGATTGCACCCCAAAGTGTCCCCAGGGCTCGTCCTGCTGGGGTCTGGATCCGAGCAGGGGAGCCGGGCGGAGCTCATCCCATCGTCCTGCAGGGGGCGAGCTCCCCACGCAGTCGTCTCGCGGGGTCCGGCCTGCCCAGAGGTTTGGGTGGGGAACCGGGGGACTGGCCTGGAGAGGGGTGGGCTCGGGTCCCCGCGGACCCCGCCCGGGGAGGGGTCTCTGCGCCCTGGAACCCGGGCGCGCCGCGCTCTCCGAACGCCGAGACAATGCGGGCCGCGCGGGGCCGGCCAGGAGCGGAGTCGGGCCGGGGCCCCCGCGCGCCGCCTCCCTTCCAGCCCCGCTTCGCTTCCCGGCGGCGCGGCGGCGGCGAGCGCGCCGATTGGCGGCCCGACCCAGCGCGCCGCCGGCCGCCGCCCCCCGGCCGGGACCCGCCCCTCTCCGCGGGAGGCGCTCGGGGCCCGCGGCTGGGTGGCGGGCAGTTCCCGCCGGCTCTGCGCGCCCGTCCGGGGCTCGGTCGGAGAGGACCCGGCGGCTCCTCGGCGCGCGCGCGCGGGCGGGCGGACGGCGGGCCGAGCTGCGGGGCTGCGCGCGCCCTGCTCCCGCCGTCGGCCCCGCGCCCTGCGGCGGCTCCCGCCGTCGGCCCCGCGATCCGATCCCCTTTGTCCCCGGGCCGGAGCCGCGGCGGCGTCCGCTCCGAGGTCCGAAGCCGCCGCGGAGCCTGAGCCCGCGGCTCCCCCGTGGTCGCCCGCCCGCGCCCGCGCCGCGGCGATGCCGGACCAGATCTCCGTGTCGGAATTCGTGGCCGAGACCCATGAGGACTACAAGGCGCCCACGGCCTCCAGCTTCACCACCCGCACGGCCCAGTGCCGGAACACCGTGGCGGCCATCGAGGAGGTGAGCGGCGGCCTCGGCGGGCGGGCGGGCGGGTCTCCGGCCGCAGGTACCGCGGCGCTGCGCTGCGCTGCCCGGGATCCGCTCCCGCCTGGCGGCCCGCGCCCCTTCCCGGTCGCCCGCGTCTGCACCCGGGGAAAAGTTTCTGGTCCCCCAGAGCCGATCGCAGCCGGGCCAGCCTGCCCGAAACAGAAGCCCTTTGTTCCCATAGAGGTAGCTCGGGGGAGAGGCTGGTTGGCCACGCTGGGCCTTTTGGGGAGCCCCCTCCCCGTTCTCTTTCCCTCCGGGCTTCGGCTGCCAAGTCCTTGCACCCCCACTCCCACCCCCAGGGCATTGGATCCGCCGCGATCCGAGGACCCCTGCCCCCGCCAGGCCCGGGTCGCCAGTCCCCGGCGCGGACCTCATCAACTTGTTCCAGAAGTGGCCCGGCGGGGGCAGCTGTGTGTCCCGAGCCCGTCCCCAAGCCCCCCCAACCCCACCGAGCCCCGACTCTCGGGCAGGTCCAGGAGACCCTTGGGCTGCCCCAGACAGGGCGCCCACCCCAGCCGGCCAGGCCTGGCCCCAGAGGAGCGCCCGCCTGCCCTGTGTGTGCAGAGCCCGCTCGCCGAGGTCCCACACGCCCTTCGTGGCTTCTTCCTGGGGACCTGGGTCGTGTCCACTGGCATCCCGGTCGCCTCCCTTGCCCACCACCTGGAGAAGGCCTGATCTTATATTTTCAAGGTGCAAAGTCATTGTACCAAGCTGCTAACCAGCGACAACGCTTAAGAACCTGGGGAGAGGACTGCTCAGGAGAGGGGCATCCTGGGTGGAACATTAAAGCAGCCTGCAGGGTGGGAAGGGGGTGTGAGGTCAGGACCAGCCCGGGCTGGCACTTGGGGATTGCCTCATTTTCCCTCACCTTTCAAAGGAGAGAAACGCATCTTCTCCACATCAGAGGCTTTGCGTGTGAAGTGCTCTGCTTGGTTCACAATAGGTCAACACACGGGTAGCAGTAGTGAACAGATGATTTCTTTTGGCCAGAATTGTCAACTTGCAGTTTTAAAATTGGCTATTGTGGATCTATCTATTAGAAGAAAATACCTGTGCCAAGTTGGGGGTGGGTTGTCTTCAGGGAGCTTTCAAGTAATCGATGGCATTGTTTTTCCCCATTCTATCTGAACAGAGCATCTACTGTTCCCAATTGCTTGAAAAAAATCTAGACTATTTTTCCATAGTAGAAAACAATTTTCTTTATAGACCTAGAAAGTCAATACTAGGCTAAGTGTAAACCACCAGGTTGAGCATTCTGGATGTTGTCAGTATAGCTAGGGTACCTTCCCTCCCTCCTGGCCTCCCCACTTCATTTTGGGGGGCAGAAAAGAGCGGTTTTGTAAACCTTTTGTAATGACTTCAGTGATCTACAAAGCACTTCATTCTACTTTTGTCAGCAAGGCTTAAAAAGAATGAGGCAGGTGGTGGGGGATGGAGTTGCTTTTTTTTTTTTTCTTACAAGTACAGATTGAAAAGCAATAGAAAAATATTCACAATATTTTGAAAATACATTGTTAGTAATGCTTACGGAGGTGATTGTAATAAAATAGCTGAACATTTAAGGAAGGGAGCTTAGAATGTGATGTCTTAAAAAAAAACTTGTGTTAGAAGTTCTGTTGCTTTTTCTCACCATAGTTTGCCAGTTAAAATATTATTAACACTGGCAGATGTTGGAAAGCCAGCCAGACAGGAGTTACCATTAAAGTTGGCATCCCCTTACTCTGATTAATTTGAGTTTACAGTGGATGAACCCAAAGCTGCTTTTGTCTGCTGTGTGGATTACTCTAGAGCTCAGTTACTGAACAGATCAAGGGGAGACAGGATTCTGGTCATTTTGCTAAATTGTAAGCTTGCTTCTTGGTGCCCTCTAAGCAGAGAATGGATTAACTAACATCTCAAAAATGGAAACATTAAAATCATTGCAGGTTTATCTCACTTTTAGTAAATCCAATATATGTTCTTATAATAGTTGTGTGAACTTGGACATGAAGCTAAATTTGAAAATTGTTGACTTCTTGAGATGAATTAGCATGGAGTGCTTTAAATAATGCGCCTCCCCCAGTACTTAGTGTTCAGTTCCATTACACAAACTTGTTCTATGTATGGTGTAATAAATTTGGGTAGTAAACAAGCCTTTTTTTGTACTGAGATGAGATATGTGAGGGATATTGTGACATAAAGTCATACACTTAACAGAAATCAAATAAATGTGCAAGCTCTTAGTCCTAGGTTTGGGCTATAGAATTAGTAAACTAATTTTAAACGGATTAATCCGTGTAAAACTGAATTTCCAGTGAGAGCTATGTCTGTTTATAGTCATTTTCTGACTGAAATAGGTGCTTTTTTGATTTGCACACCTGTAGCTGGAATATTAGTAGCCAGCTGGTACCTGCTCTCCACTCCAAAGCTGATATCTGTCATCCTTAATCTCCATTCCTGATTTATAGGTGAGGAAGTTGAGGCTGGAGGAGGTGAAGTAGTTTGCTCAGGTTAGAGAGCTAGCAAGTGGAATTTGGAACTTTGGTTCCAGGCTGCTTTCAAACATTACCTGGCTTCCTCTTCCAGAACACTGCATTCTCCAAGTTATTCCTTCCCAAGGTCAACTGGGCTTCAAGTTCAGGCTGCAGCACTTGCCAGTTTGTGACATCTAATTTTTAAAAAAATTTTTTATTTTCCTTGGGTTTACAGTGTAAATAAAAATACCTGTCAGAGCTGGGCGTGCTGGCGCACGCCTTTAATCCCAGCACTCAGGATGCAGAGGTAGGAGGGTCACCATGAGTTCAAGGCCACCCCGAGACTACACAGTGAATTCCAGGTCAGCCTGGGCTCGAGTGAGACCCTACCTCGAAAAACCAAAAACAAACAAACAAACAAACAAACAAACAAAAACCTGTCAGTTTCCAACGATTGTAGTGAGGGTACACAGCACTCTATCCAACAGAAAACTGGTTTATTTAACTGCATACCAGATCACATTGAGTTAACAGACACACCCTAGAGTGTGAATGGGATTTACATGGCGGGAAAGTGGATGAATGGTTGAAGGAATGTATAGATGAAAAAAAGTACCACATGTCTGTTACCCCATGCATGACTTTTAACTACTCTGCTGTCTTAGCAGCAGGTGAAAGCATGGCTGGTTTTAAAAACTTTCCCTCTGTGGTTACTTTCTCTGGATGAAGGAATGATTTTGCACAATTTCAGCAACTTGGGCAAAGCGTGGAGCTGCAACTGGGAGTCTGTTTTTGGAAATAAAGGAAGAAAATTAGTTGTGGCATCTAGCTGAAAAGTGAGTTGTTTTTTTCCCTTTTTAAAAATTTTGTGGGCTGGAGAGATGGCTCAGCGGTTGGGGCACTTGCCTCCAGTGCCTAAGGACCCGGTTCAATTCCCCAGGTCCCACATAAGCCAGACCCACAAGGTGGTGGCCCTGATTCTCTCTCTCTCTCTCTCTCTCTCTCTCTCTCTCTCTCTCTCTCTCTCTCTCTGTGTGTGTGTGTGTGTGTGTGTGTGTGTGTGTGTGTGTGTGTCTGCTTGAAAATGAATAAATTCAATAAAATAAAAAAATTTGTTTCTTAGTTTCTCTGAGCCTTTGGACTTTTCAAAATATTCTCAGAATAGGAAAGAACTGTGTACATTTTTGAGATGTTGGTGTCTTTAATGCGCCCCTCCCTTCATAACACATCTATTCTGCCTTGCTTATTTGTCATTGATGTAGTTTTAAAAATAAATTTTAAGTTGACTCCTAAGTATTAAAATGTAATCTACTTCCTTCCTGGCTATAATTCTCTATTTTGTTGTCCCTGGTTACCTTGGAAATTTCATTGCTGTTGTAAGCACAGGGTTCTAACTGCAAAGGGAGAATGAACATCTGGGCCTTGTAGACTCCCATGGGCCCTGCTGTCCATCAGGCCGGACAGCCCAGCAGTCCCAGTGGGAGCCAGGCCTTGCTTTTTAGGTTTGACTATGACTCCGAGTCTTAGGCCTTTGTTACTTGTTTGTAAAATATCTCCTCCAAAATCCCCAAACAGACTTTGGGTGTGCGGTCAGGAAGACAGAGCCCCCTTGCCCAGTGAATTCCTATTCTTAGAAGTGAGCCTTTACAGGTCAAGCAGGGCCATCTTTTTATGCTGTTCTGAAATCTACATTTGGAGCATTTTGAATCAGTTAAGGAGGGAACTATCTTTGATGTGATTTCCCCTCTGCTGAATTCAGATTTCTTTTATGATTAATAATAAAAGTTTTGCTGCTGCCGCTACTTGTGGGTTCCAGACCTGGCCATTCATCCAGGATTCACTGAATCCTGCTGAGGGGTAGGTGAAGGGACTAGAATCCCAAGGGGAACATTTCTCTTTGAAAGAGGTTCGGCGCATTCACCTGTTGTAGGGCCACATCTGCAAGAATGTCCATGGTGATACAGTTGTATAAGGCTGGGTGTGGTCATGTGGGGCAGGGCTATGGCTGGAATGGGTGTGTCATAGGTGGTGTTCCAAGGTGGTTCAGTAATGGTCTTGGTATCTGCCTCTCTGCCTTAGGTAAATATTTATCTACTCCTGAGCTGGTCATCGATGAGGCCTTGGGTGGGGTTTCCACATACACCCAACCAGCAGAGTCCTTCTGAGGCCAAGGATTTGGGCTACTCCCTGGTTCTTACATTGCTGGGTATAGGTTTCTTTCATAGTGTAGATTGCATATTCTACCTGCGTCGTTGCCCACTATGGTAGCCTACAATTAAATTCAGCTCCTAGGCCACATTAGCCTATCTCAAATGGTCAGTAGCCACATGCATTGAGCTGTGAAGATTTAGAACATTTGCATCACTGCAGAAAGTTCTCTTAAACAATGCATTTTAGACGCAAAATGGTTCGCAGACCCACAGCTTTGGTATCGCTTGGGATCATGTTAGAAGTGCAGAACTCAGACCCTCCTAGATCTTCTCAATCTAGTCATGTTGAATAGCACCTTGGGACCATTATGTGCACAGGAGTTTGAGAAGCACTTTTGTATACTGTGAGCCCTGGCAGCTCCTCAGAGTTTCCTGGGGTGTTTTCTGGACTGGAGGAACCTGGGCCCACTCTCCCATTCTGATCTCACTGGTTTGGGTAAGACCTGGAGCCTCTGCATTTTTTTTTTTTAAGTCTTCCAAATAGAGCTGATAATTATTGATAAATAGGTGTAATGCAGCGTAGGTAGTGAGAAGCTCTGTAAGGAAAAGTTATATATCATATGGGGACAGAAAGTGATTTTGGAGGGAAGGTCTCTGAGAGACCTGTAGCTTGGGAGAAGGCCTGAGATGCAAGTGTAAGGACCCAGGGGAGGCTGATGAGGAAGGACGAGAGAGAGGAGAGACTCTCTGAGGGCTTAAAGCCAGATCCTATTTTGCCTTGCTACCTTGAAGGGAATTTGCATTTTGCTGTGGTGTGATAGGACGGTGTTGGGTGGTTTTGTGCAGGGAATGTCATGGTCAGATTTCCATTTTAAAGACCTCACGGTAGCTGGTCCAGGATTGTTGGAGTTTTCCTGAGGAGGTGGTGGCCATACTGAGAGCCGGTGGTGATGTTCACTGTAGCTGTGGTGTAGAGCCTGCTCCAAAGGAGGCCACCCAGAGAGTGGCCTTCCAGTAGCCCCACAGCGAAGGTGAAGGTGAAGCTGGCACTGTCCGGCAGTGTCATGGCTGGCAGTGGAGTGGGGCAGAGGATGCCTTGTTGCAGCATTTTTGTGGTTGCTGGCACACTTACCTCTTCAGCTCCCGACACTCCTCTTGCCCTGTGAATATGAGGTGGTGAGCTCACCTAGACCACATTCCAAGGAAGAGCCTGTGTACTGTGGACTCAAGGTAGACGCTTGCCCGGGACTTCCACGTGCTCTTCGGCCTCTCTGGTTTCATCTCGCTAATGATGCATTGAGTAAACGGACCATTAGTTGGAACTGGAATATTAAAAGGCTGGGTCTTTATGATGATGGTCAATCTTCGAAAGGAATTTGATTATTTGTTCATAAACATATGCATATAGCATATATGGTCACTGCCAGGACACCTGTAGAACAGGACTAGCACTTTTTCTAGAATGGTCTTTACCCTTTGTGTGCACTTTTATCTTCTTACCTTCTGTGTGTGCACACTTGTAAAGGTGGTGTACCTCTTCAGAAAGGCTCTCCTTCTTTCCCTCCCTTTCCCTGTGTAGTACAGGCTTACATTGAACTCTGCCTCTAGGCCTTCAGAATGCCAGGTTCATTGCCCGTGCCCTACTCACAGAAAGATATATTCTTGCACCTAGTAAAATACCTAAGGTTTCAAAGGACTAGTTATATTGAAATTCAGAGCCAGGCATGGTGATGCATGCCTTTGATCCCAGCACCCAGGAGGCAGAGGTAGGAGGATTGCCATGAGTTCAAGGCCAACCTGAGACTACATAGTGAGTTCCAGGTCAGCCTGGGCTAGAGTGAGACCCTACCTTGTAAAACAAAACAAAACAAAAAGTTCAGTTTGCAAAACATTAAAAAATTGGTTCCATACTAATACACACACATATGGTTTTTCAAAGTAGGGTCTCGCTCTAGTGCATATATATATATATATATAATTTACCAATATGAAGACTTAGTCATGGGTCTAATAAATACTTCAATTGTGGAATACTGTGAATATAAATAACACTGCGAAGCATTTCTAATAGTATAATGTGTCCTTACTACTAAGACTGCCATGGTGTGTGGCTTCCATTCATAATTGAAGAGATACTAAATTTCAGTTAGATGCTAGTGATGTATATTATATTTTGTTTTCAATTCAAGTTTTTGGGCCTCTTGGATTCAGACTAAGTATTTCAGGCTTGGTGCTAAGATGCCTTGAGTTATTTCTTATTCATTTTTTTGAGTGACTGGTTCTTCAACTCTGTGAACTAGGCCTCCCAGCTCTCATTACTCTTGTCATGAATTGGTTTTGGTAGTCCATCTGCGCCCTGAGCCTTAACAACTGCGAGGTAGCCAAGGTGTTCATGGGAGCTCTGAGGGATGGAAAGCTGGCTAGCTGAGTGTCAGGTGAAGCCTTGGCAGCTTCTCTGGCCCTGTGGTTGAGTCCATGCACTGCGTGCTTCCAGAGTTCTGCAGACCTGCAAATTGGATTTCAGGGACCAGGACCTGGTGGCCTCTGCAGAACAGACAGCTCTCCTATTTGCACCTTTCTTGTTTGTCTAGCATGTTGTATGTGGGCCTTGATGTAGGACAAGCTGCAGGGGAACATGATAGACTCACAGGTACTTCCGTTCAGGGTTGTGAGGGAGCCCTGTGGACTGCATTGGCTGTGGTGAGGTCCTCTGTGAGATGCCACCACCACATCAGTGTGTAGTTAATGTTGGCGGTGGGTTTTCCCTCCGTCTTTTCTTTCCATATTTATTGGACACTTTCAGTGTGTCAGTCATACTTGGATATTTTGATTATAATTTGGCTGTTAGAAAAACCCTATGAAGTCAGGAGAAGTTGAGCCACCTTACCGACTTCAGAGCTGGAATGTACTGGAAGCAGGCTTCAGGTGGAGCTTTCTGACACCAGTCTGTTCTTTCTTTTGGTAGCCACCTGCTCTGCAGAGCCATGCATGAGAAGGCCCTGGTGTGTCAGGGCTGCCCGGCAGCACACTCTCTCTCCTGCTCTTGGTTTTAGTGATGGTCTCTGTTGCGTCTCTTGAGTGGATGCTTCTGGTAAACTCCTGCTTCTGCTGTTTCCTCCGCCTGCTCCATCATCCTCCTAGAGAAGCCCTTCCTCTTTCCTCTCTGCCCTGCAGAGCCAGCGACCTCCGTTGCTCACATTGTAAAGGGCAGCTGCCCTGCCAGTGGTGTTATTAATGATGTCATCTTTCCACTTGATGCTGGAGGTGGCTTTGTCCATGACAAATTGATCAAGACAGTGTCTTCAAATGAGAAATTCTCTTGTCTTCGAATTCTAGCTAGCCAGTGGAGTCTTGGGACCTCTTTCCCTAGCTTCTTAGAAGAAATCATTCAAGCTTTAAAAACAATATTAAAATAATAAAAACAATAGCTGTAATTTCTCTGGGCTTTAATTCAGTGCTGAAGAAAGTGCTTGTTAATGGCTTGATCCTTTCAGTCCTGGTTCTGTTTTTTAGTTAAAGAAGCTGAGGCTCAGTGAAGTTACAGGATTCCAGGTTCCATAATTCATCCCAGCCACACAGAGATGAAGGCCTACTAGGGTCCTTGATGGTCCTTTCATGCCCCTTTCCTGCCTGTGAAGATTCTTCTGGTGGCTTCTGTGAGTTTCCTTGGTGAGCACTGACTCTCTGCAGGTCAGTTGCCATTGTTGCCAACTTAGTGGAAGTGATTTGCCACCTCCACGATCAGCTAACTCCTGGGAGGCACTTAGCTTCAGAAGTGTTTCATTATTTTTGAGATAGCGTTTCATGTATCCCAGGCTGGCTTTGAACTTGCTGTGTAGTTGAGGATGACCTTGAACTTCTGAGCCTGCCTCCTCCTCCTCCCAAGTGCTGGGTTGTGGGCATTTACCACCACATCTGATTTATGTGGTCCTGGAGACTGAACCCCCAGGGTTTTGTGCATGCTGGGCAAGCACTCTACCAACTGAGCTACATCCCCAGGCCCTGGAAGTGTTTATTAGGTGGCTGTTACTGCCAAGAAGTGAGGACACACACCTGGCCCTTTTAGGCTGAGGGTTCCAGAGTACTGTCAAGACTGTACAAAAGCTCCCACAGTGATCCAGGCCCAAAGTGTGCCTTCCAGGCTAGCAAGTCTGTGTTTGTCGAGGTGGCCCTGAGGTGACTCATGGATGTGCATGTATAGGCAGACCCCTTTCTGGGACTTGGGAGAGGTTGGAAAAGGTCTTAAGAGAGAACATGAAGTCCTTGTGTCATCTTGGGCTCCTCATCTGCAACTGAGCAGCTTCTGGGCCTGAGCAGGTGACCACTGGCCACATTCCCGGTGACGTTAGAGGGTTGGATAAGAATCTAGCCCTTGGGCTCATCTGCAATCTTTGTCATGTTTTACTTTTTTAGACTATCTTCTCCCTTTTCCTGCCCCCCCCAAAAAGAGGGTGGCACATACCTTTAATCCCAGCACTCAGGAGTCTGAGGTAGGAGGATCGCCATGAGTTCAAGGCCAACCTGGGGCTACAGAGTTCCAAGTCATCCTGGTCTAGAGTGAGATCCTGCCTTAGAAACACAACAACAAAAATAAAAATAACAAAGGAAAGAAAAGGAAATTGCATACCTGTTAGTTACTCCCCATCTCCCTAGTCTGCTTTGGGTTTTCCTATTGTGGGTAGTTCATGTAAGAACTGAGAAGATGTGGCCTGTGTGTCTGCCTTGCTTCTGGACGTTTAATATGAATCTGCACTTCATCCCTTCCGATGGCTGAATGATTATTTATTGCGTGGTCCATTTATCACTTGGTGGACATTTGGGTTGTTTCTGCTTTTTGTGTATTACAAATAACACCACGCATATTTTTGTGCGAACATATATTTCACTTCTCTTGTGAGTGTACCTGGGAGTGGCATTGCTTGTCACCTTAATTCTATATTTAACTCTTTGAGGAAATGAAAACTGCTTCCAGTTCATATTCCCACCAACAAAGTGTAAGGGTTCCACTTTCTCCAGGCCCCTGTCAACTTGAACTCTTTGTTTATGCCTGTTCTCATGGGTGTGAGGCGGAATCTCACTTTGGGTTTGCTTGATTTGCATTTCCCTGATGGATGACTAATGATAGTGAGCTGTATTTCATGTGCCTGCGGCTATTTATAGACCTTTGCTGGAGTACCTTTCCAAATCTGCTCATTTTCATATTTGATTATTTATCTTTGTATTGTCGAGTATACTTCATTTATTGTGGACACTAGACCCTAATCAGACCTAGTATTTTTTCCCAGTCTGTGGAGTGTCTTTTCACTCACTTGTTGTTATCCATTGAAACATAATTTTGTAAAGTTTTGATGAAACCCAGAATAGCTATTTCTGCTATGGCTTCTTGTGCTTTTGGTGTTATATCTAAGAAACAGTTGTTTAGTAATAAGCTCACAGATTTACACCTGTATTTTCTTATAGTTTACAGCTGTCCTCCCTATATTTACGTGTTTGATTCATTCTAATTTATTTTTTAAAAATATTTAGGGCTGGAGAGATGGCTCAGCGGTTAAGGCACTTGCCTCCAGTGCCTAAGGCCCCGGGTTCAATTCCCCAGGACCCACATAAGCCAGATCCACAAGGTGGTGGCCCTGGTGCTCTCTCTCTCTTTCTCTTTTTCTCTCTCTCCCTCTCTCCTCTCTCTCTCCTTGAAAAATGAATAAATAAAATATTTTAAAAATATTTTATTTATTTGAGAGAGAGAGAGAGAGAGAGAGAGAGAGAGAGAGAGAGAGAAAGAGAGAATGGGCATGCCAGAGCCTCCAGCTGCATGTGCCACTTTGTACATCTGGCTTTACGTGGGCACTGAGGAATCAAATTCTGGGTCCTTCTGGCTTGCAGGCAAATACCTTAACCACCAAGCCATCTCTCCATCCCCTAAGTTACTTTTTTATATATGATTTCATTCTTAACATGTCGATACACCGTTGTCCTAGTATATTTGTTGAAAAGACTGTTTGTTGTTTCCCCCTCAGAATAACTCTTGGCATCCTTTTTGGAAATCACTTATCTTGAATGTGCAGGCCTATTTGTGGACTGTTCTGCTGGTCTCTATGTCTCTCCCGTGAGAGAACCACAGAGGCTCTATTACTGCAGGGTTAGGGTGAACTTTGAAATCTGGACGTTTTCGTTTTCCATCTCTGTCTCTTCTTTGCATACTAGACAAGTACTCTACCAACAGAGCTACACCCCCAGACACAACTCTGTTCTTTTCTAAATTTGTTTTGGCTGTTTGGGGTCCCTTGCATTTCCATAGTTATTTTAGAGTCAAGTTTACTTGCCATCAAACTAGCTGGGATTTTCATAGAGGTTGTATGGAATCCATAGACCAATCTGAGGAATTATCAGTAAACTATTTTAACATCTTTTAAAATAATGAGAGAGAGAGAGAGAGAGAGAGAGAGAGAGAGAGAGAGAGAGAGAGAGGAGAGAGAGAGAATTGGAACATCACCAGGGTCTCCTGCCACTGCAATGAACTCCAGACACATGCACCACATTGTGCATATAGCTTTATGTAGGTACTGGGGAATGGAACCTGGATCTAACAGGCTTTGCAAACAAGTACCTATAACCACAGAGCCACCTCCAGCCTTATTGTATCATCTTTTAATCCATGAATTTAGGATGCATTTTTATTTATTTAGATCTTTAATTACTTTTTTTGTTTGTTTTTTTCGAGGTAGGGTCTTGCTTTAGTCCAGGCTGACCTGGAATTCACTATGTAGTCTCAGGGTGGCCTTGAACTCACTGCAATCCTCCTACCTCTGCCTCCCAAGTGCTGGGATTAAAGGCATGCGCCACCACGCCCAGCTCTTCAATTACTTTTAATAATTAAAGCAAGCTTTAGTTTTCATAATTAAGGCAAGCTTTAGTTTTAATGATTAAAGCAAGTCTGTTGTTCTTAGTGTACAAGTCTTGTACTGTTTTAAAATTCAGATTTTTATTTTTATTTTTTGAGGGTAGGGTCTCGCTCTAGCCCAGGCTGACCTGGAATTCACTCTGTAGTTCCAGGCTGGCCTCGAACTCACAGCGATCCTTCTGCCTCTGCCTCCCAAATGCTGGGATTAAAGACGTGCACTACCATGCCTGGCTAAAATTTAGTATTTTTAAAAATATATTTATTTAAGAGAGAGAGAGAGAGAGAGAGAGAGAGAGAGAGAGAGAGAGAGAGAGAGAGAGAGAGGAGAGACAGCAAAACAGCACACCAGGACCTCCAGCCACTGCAAACAAACTCTAGACACATGTGCCACCTTGTGCATTTGGCTTTACATGGGTGCTGGGGAATTGACCTCAGGTCCTTCTGCTTTACAGGCAGGTGCCTTAACAGCTGAACCATCTCTAAAGCCCAAGTTTTTTAAACTTTTAAAAAAATCAAAAAAATTATTTTATGATTGTGTGTGTGTGTGAAGTCTGGGCGTGAGTGTAGATGTGTGTGTCATGTGTCTTGTGCACATTGGAGCAGAGGGGGACATTCCATGTCCTCGTCTGTCACTTTCCAGCCTTGTTTCTCTGAGACAGTCTTCTCTCATTGTAATTGGAGCTTGCTGTTTTTATTGTTATTTTTTTTGGTTAGACTGGATGACCAGTGAGCCTCAGTGGTCTCTTCTGTCTCTGCCCCCATCAGTACTGGGATTCCAGACACGTGTGGCTATGCTGGCTTTGTATATGTGGCTTTTTGCACGGTGCTGGGATTGCTTGCACAACCAAGCATTCTTATCCACTAAGCCATTTCTCCAGCCCCTAAATTTATATTTCCTTTTACTTATGTGTATGTGCATGTAATGTGGTGTGTGTGTGTGTGTGTGTGTGTGTGTGTGTGTGTGTGTGTGTGTTTGTGTAGTATGTGGTGTATGCATGTGTCCTTGTACCCCATGAACTTGCCTGTGGCAGGGGATGCCTGTGGTGGCTGGAGAAGAATATTGAATGTCCATTGCTTGTTTTGTTTTTTTGAGGTAGGGTCTCGCTCTAGCTCAGGCTGACCTGGAATTCACTACGTAGTCTCAGGGCAGTCTCAAACTCATGGTGATCCTCCTGCCTCTGCCTTCCAACTGCTGGGTATCGTTCTTGTTTGAGTTGGAGTCTTTCTTACTGATATTGGAGTTTGCTGCTTATTTGAGAGCCTGAGAGACGTTCTGGTCTTTGCTCCCCTTTGTAGGACAGGGGCTACACACACGTGTGGCCAGGCCCCTTTAGGCTCTCATGCTTGCACAGGAAATGCGCTTAACTGCTGAGCCAGCTTTCCAGCCTTAAATCTGTTCTAAATCTTTCCTTGTGCATGCTGTTATGAATGGAATTATTTTATAAAAGTTTTTACTTAATTGTATTTGTGTGTGTTGTGTATGGGCACACCAGGGTCTCTTGCTGCTACAAATGAATGCCCATCTGGTTTAACGTGGGTGGCTGGGGAATTGAACCTGGACTGGCAGGCTTTGTAAGCAAGTGCCTTAACCACTGAGCCATCTCCCCAGCCCCAGAAATGTGTTCAGTTCATTTCTGAGTGTTTCTCATTGGTGTTTAGAAACACAATTGAAGTTTGTATATTAACGTAATAACTTGTTTGGTGATCTAATTTATTGGCTCACTTGTTTGGTGATCTAATTTATTGGCTCTTTTGTGTATACTTATGTATATTCTTTTTTATTGTATTTATTTATTTTTAAATATTTTTTATTTATTCATTGTCAAGCAGAGAGAGAGAGAGAGAGAGAGAGAGAGAGCGCACCAGGGCCACCCCCTTGTGGGTCTGGCTTATGTGGGACCCGGGGAATTGAACCTGGGGCCTTAGGCACTGGAGGCAAGTGCCTTAACCACTGAGCCATCTCTCCAGCCTTACTTATGTATATTCTTAGGGCTTTCCATAAGAAGACATCATCTACGGATTGGTAGTTAAAATCTGGCTGACTTTCATTTCTTGTTCTTGCCCAATTTCTGGGTCAGTTTTTCTTTTTAACTCTGTAGCCCAGGCTGTCCTGAACTTGTTATGGAGACCAAGCTGGACTTGAACTCATAGGTCTGCTTGCCTCAGCCTCCCTATGCTGGAATTAAGTTGTGAGCCATCATGCCTTGTTCATGATTGGTTCTTTTATTTATTTATTTTTATTCTCCTGAATTCTGTGTGTGTGTATGAACATGCACATGCTATGGCGTGTGTGGTCAGAGGATGAAAAGATGCACTTCTTTCACCTTTTTTTTTCTTTTCTGAGGTGTAGTATCTCACTCTAGCCCGGGCTGGTCTTCAGTTCATTCTCTAGACCCAGGCTGGTCTCAAACTCACAGCAGTCCTTCTAGCTCTGCCTCTCAAGTGCTAGGATTAAAAGTATGTGCTACCACGCTTTAGTAAGGCTTTTCATCTTTTTCTTTTTCTTTTTAGACAGGGTCTCTTGCTGCTACAACTGAACTCCGATCTAGTTGGCCCACAATCTTCCTTCCTTCCTTCCTTCCTTTCTTTCTTTCTTTCTTTCTTTCTTTCTTTTCTTTCTTTCTTTCTTTCTTTCTTTCTTTCTTTCTTTCTTTCTTTCTTTCTTTCTTCTTTCTTTCTTTCTTTCTTTCTTTCTTTCTTTCTTTCTTTCTTTCTTTCTTTCTTTCTTTCTTTCTTTCTTTCTTTCTTTCTTTCTTTTTTAATTTATTGTCCATAATGAGTTACAACATTTAGTGGGCAAACAATGAGTTGTTATCCCTAATTCCCCACTGCCCTCCCCTCCCCCCTCCACTGGATAACCTCCTCCATGGGTCGTCTGGATCAGTCCTTGTGACAGGGGACCATGGATAGCCTAGTATTCAGCCAGGTTCTCCTGGCCATGCCTCTGGATAATCTCCTCCACCATGGCTCTTACAATCTTTCTGCCCCCTCTTCCACATAGTTCCCTGAATCATGGTGGATGAGTATTAAGGCTGCTTTAAGGTTGTGAGCTTAGGGGTCGTTGTGTCGAAATCATTGGTTTCTGTCTCACTGGCTTAACCTGTGTTGATTTAATGGCTGTGGCTGTGGGCCCCTTGTTCATCCCGTCATTCTCTGCGGGGTTCCATTTGGATCCTCCACGCTATGACTGTGGTGGGTCCTCTCTTGTCAGAATCTCAGCTATCGGCCTACGGTCGGTTGGTAGGGTTAGATGGACCCCAGCTCTCTTGCTGCATCCTGAAAAATACAAACACAATCTCCATTGGAGAGTGAGATCAGTGTAGGTTAACAAATATACACAATTCTGGATTACCTAGATTCTATTTTTAGTAGTCTCCCTGTCACTCGCTCCCATAGTGCATCTTGTTTTGGGAGCCCAAAAGTACAGGATCCGGTGCCTATCGCCCTGAATCCCTAGTTCCAGACAAGGGGTCCCCCTCACTAAGTGGAAAATTGGTCGAATTTGAAAGCTGTTGATTGTCTCCCCCAGGCCCAGGCTCCTCCATTCCACAAGTGCTCCTTTGTTGGTTCGCTGTTCCCTCCCAGTAGGAGGTGTGGTCAGCCTACTCATGGCCTCAGATTGTGTTTCGTGTCAATCGTCTCTGTTTACTCCAGCTGTCGTTGATCAGTTTTCCCTGGCAGCCTGTGCAGTGCCTTCCAGCACTACACTAACTGCCTTCTGGGGGCTGGATTCCATTCCGGACGTTGAAGGGTTTCTTGATGCTGATCGATGCAGTCTGTGGTTTCTTCAGTAACAGGGTTTTGCCTCAGGGCCCACAATCTTCATATTCTTCTCACTACACTTACCATTGTCAGGTGTGTTGAGATCACAGATGCATGCACTGCTTGGTGTCTAGCTTTATGAGGGAGCCAGGGAATTGAACTTGGGTTGGCAGGCTTTGCAAGCAAGCACCTATAACCACTGAGCAACCTCCCCAGACCAGATTCTTAATCATCTTTAAATATTTGCACCACATAACTCAGTAACTGTTACATGAGTACTTTGGTATTATAACAACTGTTTAAAAATGGTGCAAGCAGGCTGGAGAGATGGCTCAGGGATTAAGGCGCTTGCCTGCAAAGCCTACCAAGAAGGGTTTGATTCCCTAGTTCCCACACAAAGCCAGATGCACAGCAGCACATGTGTCTGGAGTTTGTTTGCAGCAGCTGGAGGCCCTGGAGTGCCCATTCTCTCCCCCTCCTCTCTATATCTGCTTGCAAATAAATAAAATATTTAAAGGGCTAGAGAGATGGCTTAGTGGCTAAGGCACTTGCAAAGGACTAATGACCTTTGTTCAATTCCCCAGTGCCCATGTAAAGCCGAATGCACAATGTGGCTCGTGCATCTGGAGCTGGTTTGCAGTGGCTAGAGGCCCTGGCGTGCTCATTCTTTCTCTCTCTCTTCTCTCTGGCTCTCTCTGCTTGCAAATAATAAATAAATTTTTAAAGCAAAAAATGATGCAAGCTTCAGGTTCATTCCGAGACTGTCTGAAGAAAGCAATGAGGCCATCTGATGTTTGCCCATGGCCTCCCCACATGTGCACACGGGAGTACACACGTGCATACCACACACACATGACTGTTAATGGACAGCTGAACCATTGATACTTATTTTGAGTTGGCTTCCTTCTCACTTGGGTTCTGTATATATTGCAAAAAAGAGAAGATGGGCCTACCTGGTCTTTGATTGCAATGGAAGTTTCTGGAGCTGTCTCAGTGCTGGTGTGCAGGGTTGAGGGAATTCCTTGATTCACCTGGGAGGTTTGGGGTTCAGTGGGAGCCAGTCCCATCTGTTCTCTGTAACACCAAACTCCTCACCACCCATTGCTAGTGGGGCTGTGTTGCGGTGACCTCTTGCCATGAGTTCTCCCAGGACTCTTGACTGAAGGTCATGGCTGAGGGTGCTGATTGTCCTCCCACTGTGTAAATTCTCTCTCTCTCTCTCTTTTTTTGGAAAGAAATAAAGCTGTTTACTACGGCAGCAGTTGGGCTGTCAGAACCTGTAGCTTTTGTTTGCTTTGGTTGTAGCTTGCCAGGCAGCCGGCTTTAGATCTAGAAGAAGTTCACCTGGAACCTTTTTCTTTTTCTTTCTTTTTTTTTTTTTTTTGCCAGCAGGAGAGAAAGCGCAGGAAAATGCTGGAAGGCAAGGTGGCTTTGTACATTTTTTCATCGTCTTTCCCTTCTGTCCTTCATGCTCCTGGTTCTGCCTTTGATTTGGGCACCCGGATGCTTAACACTGTAGTCTAAGGAGTCCAGAGCCCAGATTTGTCAGCCCAGCCCTTCCCCTGCACTCCCTTGGGCTCCAGTTTTCTGCTTAGAAGAAGCTGTTCCTCCATCTCTCAGGCTGCCTCTTTGACACTGACATTACATATTGGACTCCTGTCCTATCAGCCTGCCTCCTCTCAGTTTTCCAGAGCTGGGCTTATTGTTTTATCTTTTCCATTGATTTCTTATTTGTAGCCATGTTGGAAGGAGTTAATTTTCCAAGTGTCCAGAGCAAAGTAAAGGAGGCTTGATTGATCTTATGTCAAAAAGGCTTTAGTGGTTGCTAATATGAAGTCTCTTAAGGGCCCTTGTTTCATTTGCTCTTTTAATTCGTGAGCCTTCTTAGCTCCTTCATGCATCTGTGCACTAAGCCAGGGGGGCCTGATCTGTCCCATCTAGGGCTTTATTTCTGCCTCAGACCCACCGTGACCTGCTTTGCTCAGTGTTTAACTGACACTCTGCTAGGTTTGGGGTTGAATTAGGGAGCAGCAGTGTCAGCAGCTGAATGTTTTTGTCATTTGCTATTGTTTTTCCAAAGGAAAATGTACTGTTAGCTGAAATAAGCTGTCAACCACAGAGTACGTGCACGAGAGCTTGGGTGTGAGCAAGAAAGACCCCCAATGCAAGAGGAGAAAACTACTAGGAAGTCCATTTTGTTCATCTGGGCCTTCCTCAGGCTCCCAGAAAAAGCCATATAGTAAAGTAGGAGCAGCAGAGTCCAGTGGAAAGAAGGAAAGAGAAACAGACCAGCGCTGAGGGTTGGCAGCACCTCCTACTCTAGGAATCCAAGGAGGCTTTCACCGAGCCCCAGCAAGTGTGTGCTGACTTATAGGTTGGTCATTATATGAATCAAAATTGGGCTGGGATGTGGCCCAATACAAAAGAGCTTGCCCAGCATGTGGGAGGCCCTGATTCTGAACCCCAGTACCACAAAATAACTACCTATTCCCTTCCCCCTAATAAGACAGCAACAGAAACCAGAAGTCAAAGCCATGCTGTCTTGATTTGATGAGTTGGGAAGCATAGAATCTACCAAGGAAAGTTGCTGTGAAAACAGATTTTAAATTTTCCTGTGTTAACTGTGATGAGCTCGAGTTCACTGAGGAAATTAATTGATCTGCAACAACTCCTTCCTGTAGCATTGGCTCAAGGGAGCCTTTTAGTGTGTCTTTGAGGCTGGCAGTTGGTCCATGGCAGAATAGCATTGACATCTCTTTCCATGACATGTGGCCTGAGGATAGACCTTGGCCTGTGGATTGCACTGCTATCCAAAGGCCCCACACTTGCAGCCATCCTTTCTGAGACACTCCCTTGCTCAGGGTTAAGACTAAATAGTAATACTCTTTGAATTCACACAGCCCAACACAATGCCTGAGTCTGGTTCTGAGAATGTCCACATCCAGGCCATCTTGATTTGTGATTTCATGCCTCTCTCCTCTTTGAAAGTTTTGCTGTATGTGTAGAAATACATTCATTTGGGTTGGCATAATCAAGGTTGTCATGTCATCTTTGAAACAATTAACGAAATGGAAAAATCGTTCAAGAAATATTGATATCTCTGTTCTATAGAATGTACCAATTAATGTCTAGTTTCTTCATTGAAAAATATATTGATCCTACCTTCTCTTCTGTAAATCTTCCCTAATATCCCCCACCTATCAGAACCACTCACATTCTTCTCTGAATTCTTGAAGTGGTTTATTCTTTGACTCACTTTGTTGCAGTTACCTTCACATTGCTGGGACACAAAATCCAACCAGAAGCAGTTGATGAGATGAAGGGATTTATTTAGGCTTACAGTCTCACGGGGAAGCCCCATGATGGCTGGAGAAAGGACAACATGAGCAGAGGCTGGATATCACCTCTGCCACAGCAGGTGGAAAACAGTAGCAGAAGAGTGAGGTAAACGAAGTGAAGGAAGGCTGGATATAACACCCTTACAACAGCACACCTCGTCTAGCAAGGCTCCACCTCCCAAATTGCCATCAACTGGGGATCAAGCATTCAGAACACATAAGTTTATGGGAGACATCTAATTCAAACCACCACACCCTTGATGTGTTCACATTTTGATAATGAAAAAGGATACAGACCTGAGATGTCTGTGCTCCAAAGCATGAAGTGCTACTAGGTACAGTGGTGTCCATATAGCTTGAAGATGCCCTGCTATGCTCTGGAATGAGTGGTCTTCTCTCTTGTGTAGAGTGGGAGTCTTGTCAGGGGAGGAGTGGACATGGGGAATTATCCTGAATTGAGGTTTGTAAGTTGGAACAATGCATGTAAGCTGGTGTTGGGCATTCCTGTTTGCCCCTGTTTAGTCAGGGCCAGAGATCAGCCAATTACATCCCACAGCCTTTGAATGCTGTCATTTAGTGGTCTGTTGGTACATGGACACCATTTAAACATCTGCGTGCTGCAATGGCTAGATGCTTGCCTTCTGTGGAAATAGCCTTTTCTACTCCTGGCAGTTTTACGTTAATAAAAGCAAGTACTTTTTAAAAAATTATTTATTTGCAAGCAGAGAGAGAGAGAGAGAGAGAGAGAGAGAGAGAGAGAGAGAGAGAGAGAGAGAGAGAGAGAGAGAGAGAATGGGCATGCCAGGACCCCCAGTCCCTGCAAACAAACTCTGGATGCATGCACCACTTTGTGCATCTGGCTTTACGTGGGCACTGGGGAATTGAACCTGGGTCATTAGGCTTTGCAGGCAAAGGCCTTAACCACTGAGCAATCTCTCCAGCCCCAAAGCAAGTACTTTTGCCTTTGCTTTTTGGGTTCTGATTTTACCTCTTAAGGTCATAAGTAAGTTCAGGTGACAAGTAGGTCAGAGTTGGATTATGGAGACTTGAGCAGGGTGGGTCATGGCTAATGTTCACTGTCAGACTCCTGTGGCTGGTGGACATCACCTGGAGTTGGTGGGCCTTCTTCATTCCTTCATTATAGCTCCAGCCAGGCCTCAGAAACCTCGGGCACTTTGGGCTGCAGGGAAGAGAAGCAGCAGTTTCAGGGATAAGCTCCCCAAAGCAGGGGTTGTTTTGGAGTATGTTTACATAGAAGAGAGGCTTAGGAAGGTTGAGTAGTCTCAGATAGATAGCTGGCCATGTAGAGTATAATGTTGTATCCTAGAAGTGAAAAGCAGTATTAAAACATTAACTATATCATGTCTCAATCTTTAAGCACAACTAAAAAGTAAGATGACTATTCATTTATTTAATCATTGAATATCCTGTTGTGTAGCTATGTACACTTCTGGGAGCAAGGTCTTTCCACTGACCACAAAGGACACAGCATGTCTACCTGCCACTTATCTGAGCTCTTCTTCCCCAAATGCCATGTGCCTATTTCTTCATCTCAGACTGTTGCGCGGTGACTTTGAAGGCACCTTCCAGCTTGGGGATTCCGTGCTTTGGAAAGTCTAGCCTGCTGCCTCCTGCAGGGCTCTGTAGAAATGAGGCCAGGGGAGTGAGTCCTTGTGCTGGTTACTGGCTCTTGTCCCAAGCTCTTCCCTGAACCACCCTGTGTCACTTCTTTCTCCAAAGACCCTGGCTGTGTGCATGAGTGGGAAAAAGACTCGGGCAGGCCATGGGGCATCTGGGAAAATAACCTGCTGCCAGTCAACTGAAAATGCCAGCAGGCCCATATGGTTGGCTTGGATCCTGCCCAGCCTCACTGGTACCTGTGGCCTCTTCTAGCTCTTGCTTGGAGATTAGGGATTGGTGGTGGGGCACCTTGGGAAGGTGCTAGCCCCTCTTGCCTCCTGTGGAAGGAGTTCGTATGTCCTTTGGAGTTGTGTCTGGGGAAGTTGAGGTAGAACAGTGAACAGCTGAGCCAAGGTTTCATTCAGCCTTGCTGTACCTGAGAAGATGTCATTGGTCACCAGCAGCTCCTCATCCCCACATTCTGCACTTTCAGGACACTTGACCTCTCTTGTACCTTCGGTCCCAAGCGTAAAGGCACCTGCTCTGGGAAGGAGGTTGGCATAGAGTGCTGTGGTGCCCTGCAGTGCCGCCCACGAGAATGCTGGTGACCTTCCCTGGGTGCTGTTCAGTGACAAACCTCCCACAGAACGGCAGCCCCGCATTTGCACCGTGGCCCTGCTTCCTGTGTTTGTTCTCATTTCCTGAAACCAGCTGCAAATTCCTGAGAGCAGGAGCTCATTTTTCTTTTCTTTTTAAAATAAGTTCTTATTTTTACTCAGACTGGATTATTTGCAAAGCCCTGTTTGGGTAGGGCAAGGCTTTTGTAGTCAGGGAGACAGCTCCCTTGGGGTTTAATGCTTCCTAAAGTAAGATTCTGAGTCAGTGCTGGCCCTGAGTGGGGAGCTAGGATCTTACTGCAGGTCTTGTCTAATGTCTGGGAGGTGCTCTGTAATCATTTCATAGAGCTGGGCATGGTGGTAGCTTACCCTTGATGTCCCTAGCATTCTGGGAGGCTGAGACAGGAGCATTGTTGTGAGTTCAAGGCCAGCTTAGGCTACCGAGTGAGTTCCAGGCCAGGTTTGTGCTATGGAGTTAGACCCTGCTTTTAAATAATGTGGGCATGGTGTTTTGGAAGAAGTGTGTACGTGTCTAGAATCTGTGTATATACAAGTCTTTGTCCAGACTGCCTCTGCAAGGGGAGTTCACGTGTACTCTGGGCATTGTTTGTGGTGTGTTACAGTCTTTAGAGATGACTGGAGAGCATAGATAACGGAAAGATACTCACATATTACGTCAGACGGGAGTGCTGCTTACTATTAATACTAGGGGCATTGGCTGTGCCGGGAAGAGCGGCTGCTTATTCATTATAACCAGATAATAGCAGCAGATTGGGAGTGCAGCCCAGATGGCATTATGAGTGTAGGGATAATTATAATTTACACACAATGGCATGAGCTTTTTAATGCAAGGTGTTAGGGAACTCCTGAATGTTCATGTAAGGCACAGTCTGTGGTGTGTGTCTGATAAGGAGGCCTGCTTCAGCCATATGACCCTGGGAAGTCTCATGGGAGTGGAGCATCCTTCTGGGAGACCCCCCCCCATCATCCTGCAGTGCTTCAGCATCTAGTGTCATCTGTCATAGTGAGTATTCTTATTTCAGTACATATTTCTGTCTTGGCTTCGCCCACTCACTTCATGTTATTCTTGAGAAGGATTGGAGTGAGAGCTAAGTGCTACCCAGTCTTCGAGGCTATATTTATATCCCACCTCCTCCTTTTCTCATTTCTCTGGTTGCTATGTATCGATACTTGCTCTCTGGTCCTCTCAGGGGATGGAGATTGGGTGCTCACTACGAGAGTGTTGTGGTCAGCTTTCTAGTTGCTGCACAGAAAGAACCCAAACAAAAGCGGCTTGTAGAGGAATGGGTTTATTTGGCTTACGAACACGAGGGGAGACTCCATCCTGGCAGGTAAAATGATGGCATGATCAGAGGGGTGGACATCACCTCCGCCACAGCACTGCAAACAGCAGCAGGAAGGTGTGCCAAACACTGGCAAGGGGAAGCTGGCTTATAAACCCTATAAGCCCGCCCCCAACAACACAGCTCCAGCGAGGTTGTAAAATCCAAACTGCCATCAGCTGAGAATCGATTACCCAGAACACATTCATTTGTTTGTGGGGCTGGTAGGTGGATTATTTTCCATACGCTGGACAGAGTGAAGGGTACCCTTCATCTGTGAGGTCGCTTCTCCTCTGACTGTCACATGGGTAATCACTAAGGCTGCCATTGGAACATTGAATTTCTCAGACTCAGAGACAACAGGATGTGTGTAGAGCCTGGCCACCAAAATGCAAATGATTTCTGTTAATGCTGAATATATGCAAATTTATTCTGTTTCACTGACAATGAAATTATGTATTATATCTGAAATTTCAGCCTTATTATCACAGTAGGCCTACTTCCTGACAATTTCTGTGATATTTTTGTTCATCCAGAAGCCTCTTCTTGGACTGTAGCAGCAAAGAGTATCTGGAATGAATGCCGCCTTGCTCCTTCAGAAGACCCCCATGGTCTTAGGGAATAGGAGACCCCAGAGAAGAGGGGCTTTAGTACAGATGTGGGTGGGCTGGGGTGCTGAGAGGGAAAGCCAGCACTTTGGGTGGAAAGTGATGTTCTTCTTGTGTTATCTCACATTCAGGGAGAACCCAGCCAATTCAAAGACACATAGACGAGTTGGCTGTGGGAGAGGTGCTGTGCGCTGGAGGGGCTCATGCAGCCCATGCTGTGGGGACATTGGTGAGGGGTCAGACAGTGCTCAGTGGCCAGCCACCACAGGGTGAGCATTGGCCCACCCCTGCTGATGAGCAAGCTGAGTACTTCGTTGAGCTGGGCATGGGGTGGGGGTGCAAAGCAGACAGGAGATGTTAGCACCTTTGGTGCACTGCTGATGCTGTGGGAGAGGCCCAGCATGCCCACAGGAGGGTAGAGTGTAGTGGCTTCGAAGTGGCTGGTGGTCTGCTTCTGTAAGAGGCTGAAGCTGTGTTGGACCCAGAGGGATGAGAGGGTGTTAGGCAGCCTGGTGCTGACCAAACGTAAGTGATGCGAGCCTTCTAGGAGGGGACAAGCCTCTGAGCCTGAGGCTGGGTAGGTTGCCCCAGGGAGTGGATGTCTGTGTCTCTGTGTTCACTTGTGAGTGGGGGAGGAATTGGGCGCCTAAGATGACACTGACTTCTGCAGCTCTGATAGTTGTCTGGTCTGAGGAGACATGAGTGTGGGGGCATCGGTGAGTAGGGGGGGTCCTAGCCTTCTTGTTCCAAAAGGTGTAAGGAAGATAGATACTTGTTGAAAATAGCTGTGATTTCTACAAGAAGGGATTATGGTGTTAGCCTCTGTGACCTTCATTGATGGTCTGCCTGTCCTTTCCAGGCATGAGGCCATTTACCTATATGAATAGAGTCCTATATTTCTGCAAATTCACTTCCAGAATAAACACATAAACAAATGATTAAAGACACAGAGGCAGTTGTTATGACAACAAGAAATCGGTCATAACAACCTGTGGGTGAATAGGTTGCTTAGGGTCTAGCAAGGACCAGCGATGGGGCTCTGGGCGGGCCGTCATGGTCCAGCTGGCATGCTTACCATACAGAGGTGTGCCAGAAACCTTAGGTGGAGCTAGGGCCTGGAATGGTGCTGGAGGCTTCCGGAAAAACTCTTTGCAATGCCTGTCTCCCCAGACAGCAGGTCTGTAGCTACATTGCAAGTGATGACTGAGAGACTGTCTCCTCAGGGGAGGGGTAGAGAGAGGGAAAGAGAGGTGAACCTGGGCTACTGCTTCTGCCCAGAGCAGAGATGCTAACTATAGTGCCTAACCGGCAGGCATAGGGAATACCAGGAGGCTTGCTTCCCTCTCCAGGGAGGGCTGTCAGGAAAATGTCTGTATTTCTAATTATGAGGGTTCCTCCAAGGACATCAAGGACCGCAGTGCAGGCAGCAGCAACATCCACAGTGATAGCGCACCATACAGGTGCAGTTTATTCCAGAGCACTGGCCAGGGCCTGTGTGCGGCCTGGCAGTTTGGTGTGAGGGAGTTCCTTGGCTTATCCCACAGTGGAGGATGGGCCAGCTTCTTGCCTCCTGGCAGCACAAACCCCTGCCCCTTCTGGCAGGGGGATGGCTCTGCCTGCTTGGCTTTTTGTGGATCTGGGTTGTTGATGTTCCCTGAGCCACTTCCTTTTTTCTTCCTCTGTCCATCTGAGCAAAAGGAATTTCCTCTTCCCGCCAATGGGATAGGAGGAAAGGAAAGACAGTGGACCTGAATATTTTTTATTCTGGTAAGGTTTGTGGTGTGCATCCCTTGCCAAGCTGGGGCTGTGTCATTTTAGGGAGGAAGCAGGTGACAGTTTCAGCTCACTCTGATTTTGAACTCTGTCTTCTTCCTCTGACCTTAGTCAAGAGGGACCTGACGTAGAACTTACATCGCAATTTGAACTTCAATGTTTAATGTGCATCTGGTGTGGTAGGGCCAGTTTGACTTGGGTTTGTGCCATGATGTGGTACCTGCCACCTTCTTGAAGTGAGGTGCCAGAGAACACTGGTTGTCAGTGGCACACAGCCTTCTGTGCAGTCCTCCTTCAGATCTGTCTCCTGCCTTCTCTGACCATACTGTGGGGAGACTGTTCTCCCGAGCTTCTGCCTGGCGTTTGGCATACTTTCTGTCCCCATGCTCACTCTGCTGGTTAGAACCCCTCTGCCTCCTTTTCCTCTTACCTTGAGGATTGGGTGCATAAGGGAGGGGCTGCCCAGCTCTTTCTGTGCAAGACCTAAAGGAAGTGCCATCCATAGTGAGCATCTGTTGCCTACAGTTGCTTCTCATCCTGTGGATGGTTCTGCTGCTTTATTGCATTTGACCTGGACCCTTTTCTCTCTCCCTGCAGCTCCGTTCCTACGCGTGTCATTCAGCAGCCTCCGATCCCTCCCCCCAACGCAGCAGCCCACCTCTTCCCTAATGAGAAACAAACCCTGGCCCCCGTCTCCTCATGGTCAACCCCATCTCCTCTAAAGTCCTCCCACCCCAGAGTCATCTTCCTTTCACCTAGTCATCTGCCTAGCTGTGCCTTGTGCCTCCATCAGACATCTCCTTCCTACCAGGAAAAAAAAAAGTGTTCGTCAAAAACATAAGACTGACCAGCGAATGCAGCTTAGGTTCCAGGGAGTGGAACACCCTTTCCAGGGAGTTGCGTTGTTACTGGTTCTTTGAAAGCTTATAGTTTGAAAGTTAAATTAGTGAGCCTAGATCTCTGAAAAAGTAAGAACCTGTTTGAATAACTCAGTAACACCCTGTGCAGGAGGAGGGTGCCTGGGGAGGAAGGAATTCCAGGTTAAAAACTAAAAAGTTGGCAGTAACAGTTTTCTTTCTGACCCATTGCCAGCAGAGTGTTTGTGTTTCCCAATGGCTGCCTGATTAGGGAGGGAGAATATGCTGCCAGCCTCCACTGTCTTACTCAGTAGGACCTAAGCAGTTCCGTGGTAGAGAGACCAGGAGACAGGGCTTTGAAAGGGTCCAGCTCACCCAGTTCTTGTGCAGGCGTGGTGTAGCTCTGTTGGTAGTGAGTGCCATCTGTGTGGCAGTGCTGATAGAGTCTGGCATTCGTTCAGTAGGGCTTTCAAGAGTCGGTGGGGCTGTGATGGATTGAGAAGCTCTGGGACTTACTTGTTTACTCTCTGTTTTCCTGTTCCTAGTATTATCTTGTGGAAATCTATGTGTTCTTGCCAGTGCAGGCCTCCACACAGATTGGAGGGTTTTCTTGATGGGAAGAAATTCTCATTTTCTTGTGGGTACGTAGGTGTGTGTGCAGGTGTGCATGTGTGCGGAGGCCTGAGGAGAACATCGGGTTTCCCCCTTCCTCCATCATTCTTCCACTTGCTTCCATAGACAAAGTCTCTTACTGGTTCTGACTGGAACTTGCTGTTGTTTTCTTGGACTCCTGACTGGGGTTACCTGTGTGTGTGTGACCATACTTAGCTGTTGATGTGGGTGCTAGGGAATCAAACTCAGGCAGTCCCAGGCTCCCTTAGAGCCCCCCTTTTTATTTTAAATATATATAAATTAGTTGAATTTCACTCTTTAGCAATACTGATAAGATGTATATGGTGGCTGTGGGATCAGCAGGTTTTACAGAAAAATGCAGAAATTGGCATATATGGCTGATTCTCCAAAGCGAGGGTTCTGCCTTAGCCCAGGTGATCAGAACCTGCCTTGAGGCCAGCTTGACCTGGGCTTAGGCACTAGCTTCACTAGCTGATGCAGATGTGGCCCTGGGTAAATAACCTTATTACTTGTTTAACACACATTTATATATATTGCATTTACTGTGTGCCAGGCACTAACTGCTCATCAAACGTTAAATGCACTTAATCTGGACAGCAACCTTGTAGGTGGGTGCCTGTCTGTGTTTAGAGAAGAGATAGCTCCCTCAGTGAGGTCACAAAGCCAGGCAGCCTTGGGCTCCCACTTCATGGGTACCCCATCTACGCTGCATCTTCCTGTGCTTGAGCTTTGAGTCTGTAATGGGAGGTACCAGCAGCCCAGCTGCCTAGAGATGCGATTGGCGTGAGAATTCACTGAGGAAACCTGGAGAGCAGTTGGCCTGGGGCTTGATGCATGGTAAGGGTGCCTCATAGATGCAAGATGCCATCTCTGCTGCTGGGAAGCTGACCTGAGGAGTGGAAGGGTTGGGTGAGACACTCAGGACCTGAGCAACATCTGTGAAGCAGGCTCTGCCCAGGGTGCCCATCCAGAAGCTGGGCTGCCCTCATTTCCAAGCTCAGGGGTATTAGAGCCGAGATGCATAATGGTGGGTTGCCCTGGCTACAGATGGTTGCGCTGTTAAGTTGGACATGTGGAGGCCTAGCTTACAGGCTGGTCAGCTAGCTGCAGTGGGTCCCTTGCAGAGGCCCAGCCAGCAGCCACTTCCGGCCCTGTGAATTCCTGATTAGCTTTCCATATTGTCTTTTTGTTCTCTCTCTTTAGAAATTCTCTCCCACACCTTCCTTCCAGTGGATTTCTAGAAATACCCTATTTTTCATGACTCACTGATTGAACACATCCTGTTTGGGGAAGTGTTGAGAAGAATTTCAGAGCAGACCAGTTGACTAGTGATAAGCAGTGCAGACTGAAGACCGTTCTCCCCGCCAGCCTCTGCAAAGCTCCAATGGGCTGTGGGTCTTCAGAGAGGCAGCCTTACCACCTTGACCTGACACAGGCCCACTGGAATTTTCCTCTTGGGTTTAGGCAGGGATTTGAATGTGGCTGGAGTGACTAATGGTACAATAAATCAAATTAGAGATGGAGTCTAGAGTTTGAACCTGGCTGGATAAGGTGACCTTTTGAACCATATAGGTGGCCTGTCTTCTGGGCATCAGGATGACATTATAGAGCAGAAGCCAGGTGTTGGCACAGAGTTGCTTTCAAAGCCTCATGTTTGAGAAGCAGCTGCGGTGGACAGAAGCTGGCTTTGTGGACATGGATATGGCAGTATAGCATGTGGAGTGTGAAATGCCAGACCTTTCTTGGATGGCTCTGATTTTGCCCATGGCTCTCTGATAGTTCGCGGTCATTAAATGCTGCTCATGGTAGCCAAGGCTGGGTGGGTTTCATGCTAAAGTGGTTCTTTTTTGTGTAGCTGCAGGCCCTTGGCAGGGTGTGGAGAGAGAGAACGGAAAAGAGCTTGGGCAAGTGCAGGCGAGGGGAGGCTGTGGTGTGTTGGAGACTGAAGGAAGTGCTGGCTGCCATGGGCTGTGGGTCCTGCTCAGGGGTAGAGTGAGCAGTGTGGAGTGTAGTCAAGAAGCAGGCAGGCAGTTTCATCAGATGCTCTGATCCCAGAAGTGCTATGGGAGTGGTCCCTGCAGACTGTGGGTGGGGGATGAAGTCATGAGACCTTCCCACGAAGGACAAAGGTGATGAGATTAGGCAAGAGCAGACTGGGCAGCTGTGCCCCAAAGGGTCTTTGTGGCAAAGTCTGGAAACATTTGTCATGGCTAGGGCGAAGGGGTGCTACTGGTATCTAATGGTGGAACCAGGGGCTCTGCCCAGTGTGCCACATTGCACAAGGATGCCTGTGTCATAAAGAATGATCTTCCTCCAAGTAGAATTAGTCCTGAGATCCAGAGACCCTGAGCTCGGAGGCTTGGAGATGGGTCAGGGTAAAAGGGGTGTCCTCTACCCAGATTGCTCAAGAGCCCCAGTTCCCTGTTGGAGGCAGGGGGAGGGGTTTGTGGGCCTGAGTCTGTTTTTAAGTTGGATAGGATGAAGATGATTTGGAAACTTTCATAACCTGAAGTTTATAAGGAAATCAAGCGCCATGAAGTAAAGGCCATGGTTTCAGGCCACTTAGTTCAAAAAGTTGGATTAAAGTGGTGATCCTCTCGGGTACCTGGTATTTGCCCATCTTTGCCTGTTTGACTCTTTTTCTATTCTTCAACCTTGCACGATACTCAGTACTGAATGCACTTTGGGGGCATATATCACTGTCTTTTGTGTTATAAGATTAATGAAAACTAAAACCAATATAGAGATTGAATTTTTATTTGTATGATATTTATCTGTATAAAAATTCTCAATTCAATGTTTATTAACTAGGAGGACTTTTTATTGGAGAGCAAAGGGGAATTAATTTACACTGACAGAATTTTTTTTTTTAGACAAGGTTTTATAGCCCAGGCTGGCTTTGAACTCTTATTCCTCCTGCCTCAGCTATGATTATAGGTATGTACCTGGTTACTTTTTTGTGCGTACACACGTGTGTAAAGTGTGTGTGTGTGGAAGCCAGAGGAGACTGTGGCCTTCTCTTAATGCTCATGGTATATTTCCTTGAAACGGGGTTTCTCCCTCAACCCAGAGTTTCTGTCCACCAGCAAGCTCCGGGGATTCTGTGCTCCCTATACCCACAGACTGGGGTGCAGACACGTGTGGTCCAGGTGTTTGGGAGGGGGTTTGGCACCTCTGAGCTATCTCCCCAGCTCTACTTTTCTTTAAACACTCCATCTTTAAAATCTGGAACTCTTATATCTAGCAGTTAAAATTTGTTTTTTTTTTTTTCTTCCTGCCTTTTGCATTTTCCTCTGTTAGAAAAAAGGCATCTGTCCACCTGAGTGTGTTGACTACTTCTGGTTTATATCTCCATTAATGTTCTGCATTAAGCCGACAGTAGCTTACGCTTATCCTCTTGGGATGAGAGCCATGGAGGTTTTTTTTTCCTTTCTTTGTTTCTTGTGTGTGTGTGTGTGTGTGTGTGTGTGTGTGTGTGTGTGTGTGTGTGTGTGTAATAGCCCTTGTAATGCCCCATGAACTCACCTGTGTCAGGGGGTGCTTGCCTGTGGTTAGGAGCAGAACATCTGGTTGACCACTGCATCCCTCTTCTGCCTGTTCTCATTTTGACCTGGAGCCCCTTACTGATACTGGAGCTTGCTTTTTTTGGTAAGCTGGGGCAATTCCCTGGCCTGTGCTTCCCTTTGCAGAACTGGGATTATAGGTGCATGCGGCCACATTCTACTATTTGTGTGGGATCTTGAACTCGGGTGGTTTCAGCCCCCCTCAGGCCTTCATGCTTGTATAGGAAGCATACTTAACCCCTGAGCCATCTCTCCAGGCCTAAGGAAGGATTTTTGAGTGAATGAGGCAGGGCAAGATCTAACTGTCAGATTATTCTGAGCCTGTGTGGGTGCATACATGGCTTGGGTGGGAGACAGGCAGACCAGGCAGAGCCCATGAGGGTGGGTGTTTGGGGAGCAGTGATGGAGGTGGGAATAGTGTGGAGAAATGGGCAGGAGGGACCAGTCCAATGTCTGCTTGTAAATGCTGAGCAGAGTTGGAAATCCAACCCAATTTCTGGTTTGAGTAGTTGGGTGGTTTAAGACTTTATAGAAGAGGAAAAAATATATGTCTTCAACATGTTTTGATGGTTAATGCTGCTTTGAGACTTTTGTTTATCAGAATTTAGTGAAAATGGAGATCTTTGAACAGGGCCTCAATTCTTGAGGCTGAATTAGGACATTCCTCATTGACATTGTGAATTTGAGACAAAAACATCCTTGATACCTTTGGAAAGATGCATACGAATCTGCTTACTCTCTGGACCCTAAGGAGTACCTTGAACTCTTAGCTGTGTAGTTGGAAAGCTTCATTGTGAGTCCCTAGAGAGAGGCCATTCTTACTGTTGGTCTGGTCAGTACACTATAGGCTTTTCTGCTTTGATTGGCCAAGCAGTTGTTATGAAATAGGTCAGGGAGATGCTGTCTCTTTATGTCCATAGCGTTTTGTATCAGTTTCAAAAGCAGGAGTGGTGGATGAGGTGGTGTTGTTAACAGTAAGGGCCTTCAGGGTCTAGTCTATGGTTCCACATGTACAGTTCTGGGGACTGGCGTGTGTCCTGTGTGCTGTGATGTCCTATCACAGAGGGAGCTGGTCAAGGTAGTCAGGAGCTAGCCCTGCTGGGATCCCTCGGATCAGTTTATATGTATAAATTATAAATTCAAGTTATATATTGCTTCGTGTGCGTTCCATTTAAAGACAGTCTCCTTCTGATCTTTGGTAAAAATTTGTATATCATCTTGGACATATTATTTCCTCTTTCTGGACACTGCTTCCTCATCTGCGACAGCAGGGAATTAGGCTTAGGGGAAACCCTTGGTATGTGACTGGTTAAATTCTACCACTTGGATTTATTTATTTTTATTTTTTTATTTTTTAGACTTGGTCTCACTCTGTATCCTAGGCTGGTCTCAGACTTGCGGCAGTCCTCCTGCTTCAGCCTGAATGCTGAGATTCTAGGTGTGAGCTACCACCACACTAGCTTTAATGGGCTGCATGCAGCCCCTTCGGTTTATAAAGCTTTGTCTTTGCAGCCTGTGTGGAGCCTGAACATGTGTCTCCAGCTCCAGGGAAGCTCTTGCAGCCTTTGTGTTATTTGAAATGTCTTTCCTGAGGACTTTCTCCTGAAGATGGGGAGCCAGCCCACTGCCTTCTGATGCATTGCAAGTGTACGGTCAGTGTTGCATCATGGCTGAGGAGGGGCAAAGCATTTGCTTCTTTTATTCTGTGGTATATTTTATATACAGTAAAACTCATTTTTGATTTAGAGACTGCTTGGTCTTTGGGAATCCCCTCTGTAGTTACACTTCCATCCTTCCCGCTGGCTTCATGTTTTGGTAGTGTTTTTGTAAGATTACTTCGTGTTTTCTACATAAATGATTCCATCTTCTCCAGACGCCAAGTTTAACTCTTTCTCTCCCGGTCTGCTCACCTTTTCTCTTTCTCTTCCTGCCCCTCATTCATCCCCTAGGACCTGGTATGGAGTGTGTGAGGGGGTTCATGTCTCCATGTCTTTCACTGCTCTGCTGCCTTGGCTGGAGGGATTCTGGCTGCCTGGCAGCAGACTCCCTTCCTTTGCTAGTGGGCTGAGTTTTTGTCATGAATGGGTGTTTTATTTCATCAGATGCTTTTCTGCACCGGCTGTGATGACCATATGGTTTTCCCTTTTTAGCTTGTTAGTCTAGTGAATGATATTTCTAAGGCTACTGACTCCCTTTGCTATGGAAAGCCTTATGTGGAGGGTCAGAACAGATTTTGTGTCTTCAAGTTGGGCTTTGGGGATTCACTGCTCGGTCCTTCAGACGTAGCACCCACAGTTATTGACGGCATCTGCTCCAGGGGATACGCACTCGTGGGTCTGATCTATTATAACTGTGGACATTTTGGGCAAGTGAAACTGTGTATGTTTGATAATAACCAGCTTTCTGCAGCCTCCCCTGTGCCTCTGATGTTGGTTCTCGAATGACTTAATCTCATCACAACCTAAGTGTGTAGGTAGCATTTCCTTTATTTTGCAAATGAGGAAATTGAGGGCCTGCTTCTTGCAAGATCAAAAAAGTAAACTCCATTTCCCCTAACATTAACTGAGAGCACCATTTAAGTACCAACTATTGTTTAAAAATATTTTATGAGAGAGAGAGAGAGAGAGAGAGAGAGAGAGGAGAGAATATATGAGCATGGCAGGGCTTCCAGCCACAAAGAAAGAGAAATAGAGAAAGAGAGAGAGAATGAATGAATGTACCAGGGCCTCCAGTCACACACACACAGAGAGAGGGGGGGAGAGAGAGAGAGAGAGAGAGAGAGAGAGAGAGAGAGAGAGAGAGAATATGAATGAGTGCACCAGGGCCTCCAGCCACTGCAAATGAACTCCAGACTCGTCCACCGCCTTGTGCATCTGGCTTTATGTGGGTACTGGGGAGATGAATTAAGGTCCTTCTGTTTTACAGGCAGGCGCCTTAACCTCTTAGCCATCTCTCCAGCCCCCTAGTACCAACCATTTAAAAAATTTTAAAAAATTTATTTGTAAGGAGAGAGAGAATGGGTAAGGGGGAGGGAAAAGTGGTATGCCAAGGCCTTTTGCCACTGCGGGGGAATTCCGGATGCTCCACCTGATGCATCTGGCTGGATGTGGTTATTGGGAAATCAAACCCAGAACATTAAGCTTTGCAAGACCATCTCTCTAGCCCCAAGTGCCTAAACCATTTTTGACTCATGTGACACCAAAACTTATCAGTAGCTGCATCTACATTTTTACAGAAGGTGCTGGCAGAGTAGTTAAGTAATTTCCCCAAAGCCTCAGAACCAGGTCTCTCAGCTGTCAAGTGACGTTCTTTGCCATTTCATGCTACTGTTGTGTGGTTCATGGGAAGGAATTGAGTCAGGGTGGACTTACTAGACAGTTTCTTAGCACAAGGGACATAAGCTTTTCATGGTTGATCCTCATAGCCTTACCTGTTTGTCAGCTTAAGTGCAAAATCACATTCTAAAGTGACATGTGCTCACATATTTATCTTTTGGACAGTATTCTCAACTCAGTTATCACAGAAGATATTTTCTCAATATTAAGTAATGATGTTGCAGAGTTTTGGATGCAAGTAAAACATTTTTTTGTTTGTTTCTGTGACTGCTTTGAGAGAGGTTTTCTGGTAAGTCATTGTCCACTTGCCTCTTAGCATGAGACGTTCTGAGCTCTGTATGTATAATTGGAATAGAATATAAGCATACATACATGGAACAAAGTTAATGCACATGGCTCTGCAGAGCATGCACACATGCATGGGCTGAGTGAGTGGGCACACTGCTAATACCTGAGTTTGGAACTCCAGTTTGGAACCCACCTATGAAGTGAGGAGGCTCAATACCTGCAATTGTCATTCCAGCACCCCTATGTCTAGGAGGGAGGTGGAGTCTGAGAATTCCGCAAAAGCTCACAGGCTAATGAGCCTGGCAAACACAGTGGTGAACAGTAAGAGACTCGGCCTCAAATAAGGTGGAAGGTGAGGACTAAGAATTTACTCTATGCCAGACACTGTTAACTCTAGGCAAGGGAGGAAAACAAAAGGAATGCCATTTTGATCTGGGCCTGAGAGGATGGATCCCGAAGGCAGAAACTGGGCTGAGTGTTTGGGAGGCAGCAAGGGGTCTGTGGCTGCATGTATAAGGGTCCACTTTTGTTGAGGGAGGTCAAAGATTATCACTGGATGGACATTTGTAAATTTCCAGCCGGCTCCTACTGTTTGGTAAGTAGCTCTGTACTTTTGGGCAAAATGGGTAGTTTTTTTTTTGCACCAAGGTGCAGCTGTGTGTGCACTTCAGAGGCATCTAGTGAGTCTGTGTTCCTCTGAGTCCTTGGAAATGAGACAGGAGGTCTAGGCTCTGTGTTAGAATGAAACCTCCCTCTTGGCCAGACAGTAAGGGTAGGTATTCTTTGAACTCACAGTGATCCTCTGATCTCTGCCTCCTGAGTGCTGGGACTAAAGGCATGTGTCACCGTGTCTGGCTGGGTAGGTATTCTTTGGCTTGCAGTCTCCTGGGAGTGTGCATTGGTGTTTCATAGATGGAGTTTTGGCCATAGGCTTCACTGCAACTGTCAGCTGCCCTCTTGGGTCTGATACAATGCCGACACAGTAAGTGTGCTTGGTGATAGTTTACACTAAGATTCACAGTCATCTGTGATGATCTGCTTTTAGAGTCACACATGGAGAGACTATGATAGACCCAGCACCCTGCAAGCAGGATGTGCAGCCTAATGGAGAAGTGAGTATGTAGTGTTGTTCCAGAGCTGGAGGGGAGAAGATCTGGGTGGCCAGACAGATCGCTGCGAAAATAATCTGGAAGCCTGTGGCTCCATAGAGTATCAAGCCAGACTCTGGAGAGAATCTTCAGTGGATAACCTAATCTGTTTCTTCACTGTTCCATCTTTTCTATTTCTTTTTCCTTTATGCAGGAAAGTTAATCTCTTTGGGGAAGTATGATGCTAGAGAAGTAGACTTGGTTGTGTGAAGATAGATGGTCAAGAGAGGTTGTCAGATAGGTGTGAGAACATGTAATTGAACTCCTGCTTGAATGTAACAGGTTCATAACAAACAATGCAGGAGAGGATTTTGTTAAAAAGGAATCAAAGCATGACATATGCATGTATGGAAAGAAATGTCACTGTTAAAATGTCTTCATTTGTACAGTTAATATGATTGAATAATTATGGCTTAAAACCCAGTGATAGAAAAAGAGGCGTAAATAGCTTTGTGTGTTTTCTTATTTTGGGCTGTCCTTAATGATGCTTTTGGGTTTGAGTTTTACTGAGATGAGAATGCATAGCAAATTAACCAAAGTTTTTCCTTCAGTTTCCAAGAGTAGGTATGCTTTGCCCTGGTGAGCCTTGGCATTTGGGTAACGCAGCCCCCCCCCCCCAGATTATAATCACTGTTGGTTTAGGAGTTCAAATGGAAAGTGTGACTAAATCAGGGAAGTAACTATTAAAAATCTTACATAGTTTAAAAGCATCTCTTGCTGTATGTCATGCAGACAAATTTAATTAAAATACTTCCCTGGTCTAGGTTGGTGGAAGATCAAAGATGCCAATTTAAAAAATTGTTTTATTTTATTTTTTGCAGAAATGAGGTAACATGTCCATTGAGAGATGTTGAAGCTCGTTTTGTTAGTTTACGCTGATGAAGTTGAGATTTTGTTATTTTTACCCCAATGAAGTGGGTCACCCTGGTGTGTATTCTCTCACTCCCTTGTTCATCCATGTGTTTACTCATCAAGCAGTTTTCTGTCCCCCGCCCCCCAGGTAGGGTCTCGATCTAGTCCAGGCTGACCTGGAATTCACTATGTAGTCTCAAGGTGGCCTCAAACTCACGGTGATCCTCCTACCTCTGCCTCCCCAGTGCTGGGATTAAAGGTGTGGTTTTGATGCCCAGGATTCTGCATCTGTGCCATCCAGGGCTCACTGCCTGGCTGTGAGGACTGGGTTTTAAAGGAATCAGGAAATAGTGTGATCACTTGGTCAGCAAATTTTGATCTTCTCCCAAATGCAAGTAGGGTGTGCATGTATATTAGTTTTAATAAAGTATACATACAATGCTTTATACACTTAATACTTTGACGAATTAATGGAAAATGATTTTTATATAAATAAACTCATCATTAAAAGAATTGGGATATATTTAGGCCTTTGCATATAGAATAATCATCAGATTAGGACTAAATTAAAATGTTTACCTTAGGGAGAATTAGTGGACTAATCTGCACACACAGAAGGCTCTCTAAGATCCCTGGTTGAGATTTTAGGCCTTGTGATGCAAGTACATCGGAGGACCTGAGAAGAGAAGGCAGAACACATGTACAGCTCTCAGGACAGAGTTTAAGGTGACAGTTGGCACTCACAGAAGAGCTTTAGACAGACTGAACATCAAGCTGAGTCGAAGAGCATTTACATTGAGCCCTTCTAGAAGCCTCAGCCGTCTTGGCATTCACTGGGTGGAGGGACAAAATTGCTCACTTGGCTGTCTGCCAGAGTGTCAACAGTGCCCATGACCATCCTGAACGCTGCCAGTTCCTGCCCTGTGTGTTTATAGGAAGGGCAGACAGTGCGTTCACAGCATGATAAGGATATGTGATGTGCAGGCAGACTTTTTCACTGGATCCTGTAGAAAGCTTCAAGAAAACAATTCCTCAGGCTTGGTTGCTTACCCTTTCTGCTGAGAAAATGCCTGAGAAGATGGTGTAATTTTTCAGTATAAACTTGAACCCTATTACAATATAAAAGATGAGAGCATGGATCATGCAGACCTAGCTTTGGACATTAACTTTTTAAAAAAATATTTTATTCATTTTCAAGCAGAGAGAGAGAGAGAGTATGCCAGGGCTGCCACCTTGTAAGTCTGGTTTATGTGGGAACTGGGGAATTGAACCCAGGGCCTTAGGTACTGGAGGCAAGTGCCTTAACCACTGAGCCATCTCTCTGGCCCTGGACATAAACTTTTATCTACTGGTAGTGTGCCTGGGACAAGTCACTCTACTGCCTGTTCTGAGGGACTCTAGGGAGAATTTTTTTTTTTAAATTAAGTAGAAACTTGGTATGGACACATCATGTGTTGGTACCACCATTTCCATCCTCCCTGCCCTAGTCCATTGAGGACCTTCCTCAGTGGGATTGCTGGTATTTACCATGGGGTTGTGGGGTATGAGTTGTGAGAGCAGCAGTCAGTCACTGTGGGGATAGGCAATGCCACTGGATATCCTACCCATACTGGCTCTTACACTATTTTTGCCCCCTCTTTTGAAAAATTCCTAGAAAAAAATTTAAAAATTTATTTATT
>PVHP010002178.1:0-94784 GCA_004024765.1 Zapus hudsonius | reverse complement strand
CTCTCTCTCTCTCTCTCTCTCTCTCTCTCTCTCTCTCTCTCTCTCTCTTCCTCTCTCTCTCTCACACACACATCTCTAACTCATTCTCATCTCTATCTATCTGCTCGAAAAAAAAAAGAGAAGAAATAAAGAGAATTTTGAAAATGAAACAAATTAGGGGAAGCTCATAAAATACAGGATGTTAAAATATGTGTAATTCTTATTCTTTTAAATGGATCAAATTTATGTGTAATACATACATGTCTTTAAGTTCTAATTATTCCTCGAGATATCACTAAATTACTTTACAATATTCATCACCAATGTTATGCAATTTGATGTAATGAAATTTGTCCTTCATGGGCAACTTTTTTTTGGGGGGTGTACCTCTTCCCTCCTTTACCCCAAAGAAACAAACATGTGTAGAGTGATTTTTTTTCATATTTTTAAAAATAAACTACACTTAATGCATTACAAAAAATGTGAAAAGACAATATTGTAACTCATAAAGCTGACAAGGCAGGATCTACATTTATGCCAAAATAATGCATTACACTTTGTGTGGTAATACACTTTCCAAGGGATACATGTCTTCTTACTGAATCCAGTGTCTGAGATGTACATTAACTGCACTTGATCAGTTGAATATTGTGACTTTACTTTCTTAATATAATTAAATAATAGAAGCCAAAAGAAAATATTTTCACTTGAGACCATGTGAAGTATTGCCCTAATGTCTTCATCAAAGGATCCTTGTTCACAAAGCAAGTCTCTCATATCAACTCTGTTGACAAGACCATTCTCCTGCTTGATATGCTTGAGGAGTTAAAATTGTTAGATTTAAAATAGACATAGAAATATTAATACATTATTCATATTTTATATTCATGCCCTTGATTATGATGTTTGAACCTATATTCATATAGAAAATTTTGTGAAGTTCCCAGAAAAGGCTGTTTTGTTTTAAATGTCTTAAAAGGCTAAATTAATTGGAATATCTATAATTGTGGAGAAATAGAAAATTACAGCTTGACAGTTAAATTATACTGAGTATGGTAGCCCTGTAAGTAGCCATTTATTGCCTATAACTGTGACTATTAGGTGAATCCTTCTGGAATTTTTTTTAATTATTTTAATTTTTTAAAATATATATTTATTGTCCAGAAACGCATCCCTTGCTTCCACGAACCTAGAGGTAAAGAATGAGCTCGGTTACAGTATGCTCGTGAGGATTTTATGTTTTTGAACCTAATTTGGAATGGCCTCCTGCTTAAGCCATTCCCCTTCCCCGTTCCCTTACCCCTTATTCATAACCTCTCACTTCTTTCTACTAGTCTGCATAAAGAAAACAGTTATCCTGGTTAAGGACTAATACAGACAGCCCACGGAGGAGGAAATCCAACTGATCAGGGATAGGGAGGGGGGGAATTGGGGAATTCGGGATAACAACTCATGGTTTGCCCACTAAATAATGTAACTCATTATGGACAATAAATATATATTAAAAAAAAAAAGAATGAGCTCGGTACCTGATGATTGGAGCAGTGATTTCCTGATTTTGCTGTAACTCTTCAAACTAGTATTTCCACCAATGTCTTGACTTATGACCTTTGTTCTATTACTATAAAAATTTCATAAGATTGTCACTAGGTTGGGACATGTTATTTTGGGTAAACTAAATCTTTGTTTCTGGGCCACTATCATCTATATTTGGCTCCTGACTAAACCATCTCTTATTCTCTTCTAGATGACAGTTATGGGCTATTTTTCTTTGTTTTGTTTGACTTTAGTTTGTTTCTGTTTAGTTGCCTCTAAGGGAACTTTAGGCTACTATAGTCAAAGAGGATACATAATTTCAACCATTAACTCATCTCTTCAGGTATTTGTGGCAATATTAGAGTCATATGGTGTTGAGCTTTCCTGCTTTTTAATAAGTAGAAACTTTGTATGTACAAATCATGTGTTGGTACCACCATTTCCTCCTCCCTGCCCCCTTTCCACTGAGGGCCCTCCTCAGTGGGATTGCCAGGTTTGCTCCATGGGATTGAGGGCTATGAGTTGTTCAAGAAAAAGACAGTTACTGGTGGGAGGGTGGGGGAGAGAGGGGTAGAAGCCTCTGGATATTTACTCATAATCTTTCAGCCCCCTCTTTCACCCTTTTTCTGCCTTCCCCCGCCCCTCCCACCCCAAATGACTCAGGCATGGCTACCTCAATGTCATTCTAACTGGGAGTCCAGGGTGAGTTTTGTCTACTTTAGTGTTGAGCTCTTAGTGGCCTCTGCATTTCTGAAATGTTTGAGTATCCTAAGAGTCTGTCTCCCTCACCCTTGGCACAGGTTGTCAGACTCTCTGTGGAAGCTGCATTCTTACTCATCTCGCCACTTCCTAGGGCCTTAACTGATGGGTGATAGGTGATTCATCTCCTGCCAGGGAGTTAGCAATCATTTCTGGTCTTGTTGGTATTATTAAGCTGTCCATGAGTCTTGCTGATTCTGAAAAACAGAAACAGATCCTCCATGGGAGAATGAGATAAGCATAGATTCAATAGGACAAGCATTGTTAGTTTGTAGAGATTGTAATTGATATAGCCTTTCTTTAGGCCCATGGTTCCTGGAAGCTTCCCCTTGGAGTCTAGATTCTTATTAATTTGGCTTGAATCCCTGTTCCAGTTAAGGGTCCCTTGCCACTGACCAGGTCTCTTAGCCAATCATAGATCACTTGGTTATCCTCCAAGTTTGAGTGCCACTATTGCACAGGTGTGTACCATCTCATCATGCTGGTTACTGTCATATAGCAGTGTCCCCTGCTTTCTTCCAGCATTGTTAGCTAGTCATTGTGGCAGCTCATGTAGCACTTTGTAGCACTATTCAGGCTAACCATCTGGCTTCCTTCCACATTTCAACCAGGTCTCTTGATGTGTGATGGCAACCAGCAGAGTCTTCAGCAGTAGGGTCTTGTCTTTTACTTCAGGTGGGTAATCAAGTGACAGAAGTCAGTCTAGTTTTGGGAACCTCATAGTTCTCTGCTTCCAACAGTTCAATATGGGCAATAACCAACTTCTAGTACTGGGAATTACAAACCATAGCCAATTGTATTAGGATTAGGCTTCATCCCACCCTCTTCAGGGCCCTTCTTACCAGAAGAATCATACAAATTCCTTTGGAAGATTATATCATTTAGCCTATGGTTGAAGAGTAAGGATTCAATGGTGCAAATAATTTTGGATTTAGCTGTGTATAACTTCTACCTCCCCAGCCCACTCTCCCATTCCCTCCTTCCAACCCCTTCCATCTATTTGCATACTTGCTATTCACACTGAACCTGATTTGGAACCACAGATGAAGAGACTATGTGGTGTTTTCTTTCTGTTCTTGTGTTAGTTCACTGAGTATGATCTGTTTCAAGTTCATCCATTTTGCTTCAGATATCATTATGTGATTTTCCTTATAGCTGAGTAGAATTTCATTGTGTATATTTAAGGCAACATTGATATCCATTCAAATCTTTCAAACTCTCATCCTATTATAATAGTAATATAATATAATAATTATAATATAATATAATATAATAATTATAATAATATAATAATATTTTTTCTACATTTGTTTTTGTTTGTCCTTCATTTAATTAGGATTGTAGCTTGAAATGGGTTGACAGTTGTAAAGTGGGCAGCGGATTAGTAGCTAAACCACTGGAAAAAAATGATTCTCTCCTTATAAGCCCTTAACTAATGTTCCTCTGAGAAGGTGGGGCCTTATCATCCCTCCTTTAAGTTTTCTTAACTTTTCTGATAAATATTTGACTTCTTGTTAGGCAAGTTCTCACCATGTAGTCAAGGCTGATTGTAGCCTCTTTAAACAACTGCATAGTGTAGGAGCATGTTAACATACTAGGTATTTTCTTTACTGTAAAATGAAAAAAAAATAAATGTAAACACATTAAAAATAACACAACATAGCTAAGAAGTGGAATAAACCCAGGTAGAGGAAGATCTACAGGGAATAAAGGATGGGGAATTACACAAAACTAATAACAACATGAATCAGGACCATAGAAAACTTCCTGTTGGATAGAACTCTACAAGTTGTAACCATCAATAAGTGGGTGGTCAGGTATGGCCCAGACAGAAGTGCCCCATAGAAGGTGGAGAAAGGCTAATCCTAAAACCATAGAATGTGGTTGGTAAAGCTCAAGGCCAGAAATGGGTTACCCCCAACAGGGAGCCCTTGGTCAGAGATACCAATGAGGTGCCCTCACTGCCAAATCACCTCCCTATTGCTGAAGATGTAGGCTGCTGTCACAAGACATCAAGGAACCATGCTAGAACTGAATGAAAGAGCAGTTCTCTCCTGGCTGGGTCTCATAGTACTGGAAAGTGCTACAGGAGCTATTGAGGAGTAATGCTCACCAACAGCATGAGTAAGCAGAAGACCCTGTAAGCTTTCAAAATGAACCAGCTGGGGAGGAAGTCCACATTTGTGCAACTGTGTCACACAGCCTGTGCGATTATCTCTTCTCAGATTGGACAAGAAGCCCAGTCAGTAGGAGAGAACTCAAAATTTGTTCTGGGAACCAACTTATTATCCCATAAATAAGAAACTCATAGACTTCAGAAGGAACTTCCACTACTCTTTGGCTACGAAGAGTACGTATACACTTCAAAAAGTCTCAAAAGTAACTGTGCTTATCCACTCTAACCCAAACTACTCTCACTCTTGGTTGGAGAATTGGTTTAATATGATAGATGGCAGGAACATTGGGTAGATCCAAGTTCCATCATATGAAAAGAAAAGATAACCTACCATGAGAAGTGTCACCTCTATCACATTCACCAGGGCCTTGGAGACATTGCAAAGGATATTGTCACTGTTATCCTGACAACCAGATGGTGACAGACACTGTGGTCACAAAAATCCCGTCAAAGCACAAATACAGAGGCTATAGAAAACTGAAAACTACAGGTTTGGGGTTCAATCCTCCAGCACTCACATAAAGCCAGATACCAAAAATGGAGTATGCATCTGGAAAGAGACTGGTGCACAGGCACACATGCACACACATGCAAATAAATAAATAATTTTTACAAATTGAAAAAAAAGAAAACTGAAAACTAAGTCAAACTTTTTAGAAATCTACCAAAGTTCATGAAACACTGGGAAAGAAGTGGCAAAGACTGAGGTCTTCAGCACCGCATAGGGAATACAATAACCCCACTTTGGAAGAAATTGAGTGGACTGAGGCAGGTGAGAGGTCATATAAGAGTCTAACATTTTAGGAGTGGGTGGTCAGGTTTACACTCAGTGGTTAGAGTGTAAACTTTTATAAAATGAAATATAATTTAAAATGAAATAAAGCAATTAAAAGAAAAGAAAACACAAATGTCAACATATTAGAAAAGTAAATATTATTAACCTGAATGTTGAGAAACATTGATGGCTAGTATAGAAGATCTTTATTGTGGACTATTTTGTTTTTCATCTTAAATGTTAAATTACAAATCTGAGAGTAATTATCAAATTGTTTATAATGTGTGTTTTTCCAAAGTGATAATTAAATATAGCAAAGTAGTTTATTGACATCATGACACTATATTTTAAATACCATTCCCTTTTTAACTGTGTTATGCATACAAAAATATATTTTGCAATGTTTTACTGTTTAAAAAATACATCAAAATGTACCTGAGAGGTCCGATTTTCTCTTCAGTACATTTAGCAAAGAATTTAAGATTCTCCAATATCTAGAATGTTTCTAATAATAGAAAATAAATTGTTAGGACTTCTCTTGCTGAACTGTTAAGTTTTTTAAAGTAAATTCTAATTTAAGTACTCTGAAGACAAAATTTAATTACAGATGCAAACGTTTTACATTTTATTCTTATTTTAGACACGTTTTATAGGCATAAACATCAGTCACAAATGTGACTTCTTGCATATTTGCATAATATGCTTTCTTTTCCAGCTTGTTTAGTACACTGCAGCGTGCTCTGATGTGCAATGAACAGGTGGGCAGAAATCCACTGTGCTTCATAGACTTGATATATTAGCTTAACTCTTTCTGGCAGCGTCTTATTCAGAATAGTGGGGAGCATGAAACTTTTCTAAATATCAGTAGAATGCACATTTTTAGCGAAAATAAAAACAGTATTTGAAATATACAACTCTCTCTCTCTCTCTCTCTCTCTCTCTCTATATATATATATATATATATATATATATATATATATATATATATATATATATATATATATATATATATATTTGCTTAATTTTTGTTTATTTGGTTTGGGTAATTAAATTTTCTTTCTATTATAATTATCATTAGAAATGATTATAAATCTAATGGTCTTCCATTCATGTTAAAGCTTATCTAGAGCATGACAGAAACATTTGTATGATACAAACATGATTTTCTATCATGGTATAACTTCAGACACTCTGCCTGTATGCCCAAGAGTATGTTCAAGACTCAGATATGAAATTACAAAAAGTATGCCAATAAGCACTTACTGGATTTATGAAAAAACATATTCATGGTGTTTAATTACAAATACATACATAGCACTTTTTATATAGAAATATAGCTTGATATAGTAGATAATTGAATTACAATTTTAGGAGAGAAAGCATTAGTTTCAAAAATTATGGTGGGTTTATTCTTTGCTATCTGTGTTGTTTTTGTATTAGATTTCTATATTACTCTGCAATATCAGCTGTCTTCAAATCCCTTTATTAGGGCTTGATCACAGAACTGAAAATCCTCTTTGTTGTGATTAGATTTTAATGACATACAAAATCTCTAATTTACTTTTTATGTCAGAGCATCCCATATGTTGTGATTTGGTGAACTTTCCCATGCCTTGATAATTCATTTCATAGTGTAAGAAAGTTTCAGACTAAAACATAAAGATGCTCTGTAGAAATAGCTAATTCTGTTACTTTACTTCCATCATTGAATTACTCTAGATGGAAATGGAATCAATACTATTTCACCCACATGCAGATTTTTTAGCAGAATCGGGTAACTCATTTTGGTAAGAGAATGTGAGTTCAGTTAAAATAAAACATCTAAGATAATTCCAGAAAAAAAGCAATTTTAAAATGAAATGTGTGATCAATTTGACAAGTATAAATTTAAATATGTTCATCTGTTTCTATCGTACACTTGTAAAGTAAAAAATAAAGAAAAAATGAAATTATAGAAATAGGATACTGTTATATTCTTTATTAATATTCTTCTTTTGGGGTATAAATGTGGTATTCTCTACTTCCTAAATTGTATTTAGCAGCTGACCTAGCAGGAACAAAACAGCCAGCTAGACTCTGTAATTCCAAAAAGTCTAAACTAGGATATTTTCTCTGCTGGTGCTTTCACTAGAATCATTCTTGATATGAGTTTTACAGTCTCCAGTATGTGCAGACCCCTTAGAGTCTAGTGTTTCCACCAGCTACTCCCGTTTTTCTGGTGTGCAGACCATGGTGTCTACATTTGTGAGCTCATTGTTTAAAGCTCTAAACACATAGATGCCATGCCCGTGCAAGCATACATCTTTGCCCCTTGGCACTTTCTTCCAATCTGGTCGCAGATGCTTTGCTACCAGTGACCCACAATCATTGCTTCGGTATCTCTGAAACCGTAAGTCTGTGTTTGGTTTGCCTCACATTTTATAGTCCCTTAGATTTTGTCAGTGCTTATTGGGTTGTTGATAGAGTTGAGGGGTCCTCCTCATGAAAGATGTAATAGTGCTGAACTTTCCTTTCCCAGAAAGCCATGTGAGGATAGGGTTTTCATCACATGACCTTATGTAATCCATCCAACCCCATGAACATCTCCCTTCTGAGCATCTGCTCCATCCACCCCATGCACATCTGCCTCCTGAACATCTGTTCCATCCACACCATGGTTCCCTCCTTTCTTCACAATTCAGTACTCTACATTGGACTCTGTTGTTTACTTTGTGCATGTAACTATTCTATATGCCTAGATGTTATCTCTATTTCACTCTCCACTGTTCAAAGAGCCTCCCTGATGCACTTCTACATCTCTCCTATGTCTACTAATGAACCAGGTGTTTCTGTTTCACATGGATTAAGGGGAATACTATTTGTCATCTTTATATTTAGGAAATATACATTTCCATAACCATTAACATAGGAAACATAGTTACATACCAATTACAGCATATAGGTATGAGAGCTCCATAGAACTGATTTGAATTACATAATTGTTGAGTTCTCTATATTTTCTGGGTATTAATTGCATTTAGAGATACATTTGAATATAATTTTCCATTGTATTGGTTATGTGTTCATTACTTTCTGTATTGTGTAGAAATATTTATATTAATATAGTTGTATTTCCAGTGTTGTTTTTATTTCCTATACATTGGGTATCTTCAAAAGTTTTCACCTTTTCAAATGCCTTCAAGTGTCTCCCCTATACTTTTTCCTCATAGTGTTCAAGTCTAATTAATTTTGAATTGATTCTTTGTAACTCATGAGACATAATGACCCAGTTTCATTCTTATATATATAGGAAGATTCAATTTTTCTAATATCATCTATTGAGGCATCTCTGTCTGCACCAAAATTGCTTATATGCCATTTTTGAGAATCCTGAAGCTGTGGACCTGTTGAGTTACCACCTAGGCTCTTTTTCCTTTATCATGAAACTGGTGAGAATGTTTTTACATCAGTAGCATTTATACATTTGTAATACATACATTGTTATTCTTATTTGATTGCTGGCCTTCCCAGATGTTTTATACTTCAATGATAAATTTGATACCTCACTCCTTTAATTTCAGCAATAGAATCACCATGGATTTGAGCCATCCTGGTCTACAGAGGGAATTCCAGGTCAGCTTGCAATAGAGTAATAACTATCCTGAAATATACAAATAACAAAAAATGCAGAAAAAGGCAAATATTAAGTTTTGTATTAAATGAACAATAACTACCACATGTATCTTAACATATTCTATCTATAATTTGGAACCGCTAAAAGACTTTTCTATATTTTATAAGTATAAAAGCTTTTACATATCACTTTTGATACCCACATTTAATTGGGCCTTACTTCTAGGAAAAAAAAAAAACAAAACAAAAATAAAACATTCTGTCTGAGCAGAAGTTGCATGGCACAACACATAAGCTTACAAAATTTAGCTGAGATTCACGATGGGAATTTAAACATGATTTAAAGATGGAAAGTGATAACATTCTTATAAACTTATGTTGTAAACAAGTAAAGAAAAATATATCATTTGAGTGTGACACACAATACTTTACAAATAACATATTTAAACATGCATGAGGATATTTTGATGAAGTAAAAAATGTCATATATCGTGGCAGATGCTGTAATCTTTAAATATCCTATTCTCTGTATGCTATATTCACAATCTGTCTGTGATGTAGATTTTATTTTAACTTTTTACAAAAAAAATTAACACCTCTATTAATTACATACTTATTCTTGTCTTGTTCTACTTTTTGAAGACTATATTCAAAGTAATAAAAATTGTCAGTATGTCAAAGCAAATACTTCAACTTTCATAGAGAGTTTTAGGTGCCAGTTGTGCAATTGTTGCTTAATCTTGTCAAATTCTATATCATTTTGGAGGAAAACAATATTTGCCAACTTAAAATATCCATAGTATGATTGGATAATTTATTTCTTACTTTTATGTGTTGCATTGCCATCAAAAATAATAGTGAATATGTTAAATTAATCTCAGTATTGACAGAGCAAGAGAATTATTACATACATTGACTTCCTATTTACAAAGCAAGAAAAGAACCCATAAAAAGTGGATTTGTTTCGGGACAATGTGTTTCCATCATAAAATATAAGTTGCTAAAAATGTAAAAAAATCTATGAAAGGTTTTCTTTTTTCTACTGTCACCCAAATATGTTTGCTTCTTCCTAATTTTAAATACTATTATAAATTGTGCTATTATATGCTCAAAAGTGAGATACATCTATTATTCAACAAGTTCATTTCAATGAATGAGATGTAAAATACTGAATGTATAGTTTTGTTATCTTTCTCTAGTATTCAAAATACAGTGCTTCTGCAATAAATTATTATTTTCTTAGTTATGTATTGAATTTAACAATTTATGAATCAGATGATAAATTTTCACAAAAATGAACTATGATATGATTATGCCTTTTATACACATATTTTCATAAACATTTATATGTTAAGAACAAAATAAAATTATGTCAAATATTAATTTGGCAAAAAGAAAATTTCCAAAAAAGAAAATGAACCTTATGTTATTATCAAGCATTGAAGGGTCTGAGGAGACATAACAACCATGCTGTAACACTCACACACAAAAATTAAAATAAAAATGACAACAACGGTCTAATCCATTATTGCAGTTGACAGCTTTAACACCTCTTTCATTAATTGATAGATCCAGGAGGCAGAAAATCAGTAAAAGTATGGTTGACCTTAACACCCTATCAATCAAAATGATAGACTTGACACATCCAGAATATTCTTTTTGACAAAGCTAAAATGACATTTTGCTCAAACTAGATGAGCACATTAACCAACACAGATATCCAACGGGGCTGTTAAACCCACTTTATTAAATTTAAAGAATAAAAATTGCATTTTGCTTAACCTGAAAATAACAAAATTATACTAGTGCCAGACAATTACATGATAGGAATATTAATTATTTTTAACTATTTGGATATTAAGCAATCCATTTTATTAAAATGCTTGCTAGCGAAATATCATGAAAATTTTTTTAAAATTTTATTAAAATGCTTGCTAGCGAAAAATCATGAAAATTTTTTAAAAAGAGTTTGAAAAACATAAATTTTGAAAGTGTGAAAAATAATAGTTTGTGAGATTCAATAAAAGTAGTACACAAGATATATTTTACCATTAAATTAATATATTATAAAAGAACACTAAAATTATAACCCAAGTTTATATATATGGAAACTGGAGAAATAAATCAATCTAAAACTCTAATAATGATAAGAAATTGTAGCAAATAAAATAAAGCTTAAAATTGAAAATGAGACAATATGATATAAATAAATGAATATTATTTTAAAATTGCTTTGCTAATAACTTAAAAATGTATATAAAATTGTGGCCATGAGACAGCAGAGCTAAAATAATGTAAATAATGCAAAGATAACATCACAAATGACATCCCATAGATATTTTAAAGGGAATAAATGAAAACTTAAAATTAAAAAAAATGATCACTTAGACAAAATGAATCCAATTTGACAAAAACTATTAAAACCTACAAAAAAAGAAATAGAAACTAAATAATATTATGCCATTTAGGATTATTTCATCACAAATTAAGATGATACCACTAAAAAAAAATGGCTAGGCCCACAAGGTTTCATTGTTAAATTTCATTGAAAATTTAACGAAGTGTCACTAATTCTGAACTCTTCAATAAACAGAAGAAAGGGGAAGGACTTCCTGTCGTGTCCTGAGCTCCCCATCATTTGAGTCAGACACAGATGAAACAATACAGGAAGGAATATCAATGACAGTATCTCACATGATAAATGAAAGCGTATCGTTAAACTGAATCGGTCAATGTACAAAAATAAATATGTATCATAAATACATGGATTCACTTCAAATAATGCATATGACAAGAGAATGTCAATCCAATAACATTTTCACTCACACCATAAATCAAAATCAAATAACTATTTGATGAAAATATATATATTTTTTATATGGGAAACTTCTCAACCAGAAAACTTTCCTGAGAAGCCTGACAGACTGGGTTCTATTCTCCAATACCCATGTAAAGTCTGATGCACAAAATGGACCTGAAGTTTGTTGGCAGTAGTTAGAGGCCCTGGCATGCCCATTCTCTCTCCCCCAACTTAAAAATTAATAAATAAATTATTTTTAAAAGCACAGACTCTTAATATATATGCTGATGAAAAACATGACATTTTCCATCTAGTTTTGGAGATAATTTAATTTCTCTCACCCAGGAAATATATGGAACTTAGCTAAGAAAAAAAATATATACTTGTCATTATGTCCATTTAACAAAATTGTGTATTATCTTAACAGTTCAATTTTGTATGAATGTGTGAAAATATTAATCATGCAATAAAAATTAATATATAAAATTTATATCTCAATATATCTCCAAGACAATTAGAAGTAAAATAAAAAATTAAATCATTCAAACTCAATGAAAGATTTTGGTGTACATTAAGCAAAGTAAACATTGTACCTATCTACAGGAAACTAAAATTCTTATTTTTTATAAAATCCAAAAAAATTAATATAAATAAATAGCTAGTCAATGAGGTCAGAAAAATGAACACTGATGTCAGTTTTTTAATATTATCAATTAATAAATATAATTAGAATAAAACCTAACAATAGCGTCAACAAACACTCAAAACTGTATGTGGGAAAGGAAAACATTAGGTGTCATGTGCCACAGAAATGAAACGACAACCTGTGAGGAGCATAAAGACAAATATGTAGTTGTGCCCTTTTAAGACTAGCAGCATTAACACCCAATGAGCAGTGGTCATTTCAGACAGTTGGTTTCAATGTTTTCATTCAACATTGACTTGTTGGTTTCTAATGCCATTCTCCAGTAATAAAAAGAAGCTCTTTGGGTAAACATTTGGATCTAGGAATGGGACAAAAACAATCCTCTTGGAGCATTTCATATTGCCTCATATTAAAGAAGAGAAAAGTGCAAACACAGGCAGACCAACACTCAAAGAATGAAAGAGAAAATGTTTACAAAAGGAATCAAGAAGACACTAAAAATGTTTCAAGTGGCCAAAGTTGGGCAAACATGAAAACCAAAATGAGCTAATCCCAATTTATAACCCCAAAAGCAAACTGATTGTGTACCTACTAAATACAAACAAGTGAAGAGATGAATGAACCAGAGAGGAGAGACACATGCTTTGTATAGTATTAAAAACATTTACACAATATAGGTTGACATACCTTACCACAAAAGGAGAAATCAGTCTCGCATTTTAAGAATGAATGTCACATCAAGATTTACTTTTTCTCCTGAAAAAACAAATAAATAAAAACATTACAGGTGAGCACCCTGACAAATGATATTATTAATAGATCAGAGTTAACATCAGCAACAATAAGTCAAGTTGACAGTTTCATAATTAATATGAGGTAATGGTTTTATAAGCCTTCTCCTCATATCACTAGACCTATTCTTAGTATAAGATTAAACATACAACTTTAAGTTGATTTAAACTATCTCACCAGATTCCTCAAACCTGTCAAAGTCATTAAAAATGAGGAAAATTAGTCAAAAAAAGTACAAGGGGTTGTGAATTCTACATTCGATGTTTTAAATAGAGAGGACTCTGTAGCAAAAGTATGAATATTAAATAAAAGTAAGAGAATGCTTGATACTTGAAGAATTAGATTGAAATGTGTCAGTGTTGTTTCTGAACTATGTTGGCATAACTAGACTAATGCAGGATGCCAATCACAGAAACACTGAGTGGTAGACAGGAAGCTTCTAGATTCCCTTCATAATGCTCATGTATGTTTCAAATTACTCTAAAGTAAAATATATATTTTAAGTGAAATCTTGAAATAAAATCTTTGCTGCCTATGTGTTCATCCTTTTAAATTTTTAAACAGGAAGTTCCTTGACCTTTAGCTTTTAGAAATTAAACAGTTATTATACTCATGTTGAAATCTTTCATTCTCCCAAAGCACATTTTTACACTGATAATATATTTTTTCTACTAGTTTAATCTCTTAATGTGTGTTTTTTAGATAGGCTTTATTTAATAATGTTCATACAGCCTCCCTTACTAAGAAGTTTAACGTGTTTTGGACATAATGAAAATATATATCAATGAGTATTTTAAAATTTGTGGTTTGTTGACTAATGACCATTTTATATATATATATATATATATATATATATATATATATATATATATATATATATATATATATATATATATATATATATGAGAGAGAGAGAACTTAATAAAATGTCATGAATGACAAGGACTGTTGAATCAGCATTTCTATTATTCAATTCAGTATCTATTAGCAAGTTTTTATTTTTAAATAGTCATACTGGTACCTTCCACTGTAAAATAATGTAGAATTAAATATTATGTATATGAGCTGTAATAAAATTGATTCCTAAATATATCAATTGGAGTTTCCACTTTTTCAAGTTATGTTTCAGTTTCTATTTATGCTTTTGTTTATTTTTAATACAAAATGGTTAGAACACTCAAAGTACCTTGCCACAAGGACTAATACAGACAGCCCACAGAGGAGGATATACAACTGATCAGGGATGGGGAGGGGGGGAATTGGGGAATTCGGGATAACAACGCATGGTTTGCCCACTAAATAATGTAACTCATTATGGACAATAAATATATATTAAAAAAAAAAGAAACCAATTTACATAGAAAATAACTTGCTGATTGCAAGGTGTACTTTCTGAGGCAAAGAGACAGCACTCTGAATTGCAACTGTAGCCTGAGTTGTTTTTACTTTTTTTATTGTGAATTATATAATATAATATGGAGTTTGATTTCTTTACTTCTGTGGCTGCCTTAAGTGCTAACATAAAATAAATATTTATAAAGGGCATACTCAAAACCTTTCAACTTGATGTTTTTTAAGAAGAGTCTCTGGATTTATGCTTTGGATTGCCTTGGGTATCCTCAGTGTCTGTCTCCATTATCCTTTCAAAGGTTATCTGACTTGCTGTGGAGGTAGGTCTCTTGCTCATCTCCCACTTCCTCAAACATTACCTTTGGACTCTACTTCATAAGTAAGGGGTGGTTCTTCTACTGGTTGGATATCAGGCAATATCACAGATCCCATTGGTGTGAATGGGTTGTCCAAATTTCTTTCTGCTTTCTGAAACATACAAGCAGAATCTCCAACAGAGCATGAGATCAGTATAAGTTAAATGACAAAAACATTTATGAGATTCTAATGGTATAGCCTCTCTTTAGATCTCTGGTTAGTGGGGTTTCCCCTTGGAACCAAGGTTCTTGGACCTCATAAGTGTTTAACATGGATCCTGGTTCCACTTAAGGGTTATCTGTCACTGAGCAGATCTCTTAGCCAATTAGGAAGCCATTGATTACCCACCTAGGTTTAGCACCACTGTTGCACAGAAGAGCACTCCTTGGCTTTCTTGGCTCTATTATATATCAGGATATATCAGTGTCTTCAGAATTATTATAACATCATTTGTTGTTGTATATCAGTTACCTCTGCTTTCTCGAATATAATTGGCCAATTTTCCCTGACAGATCAAGTAACACCTTCCAGCACTACACATGCTACCATCTAGGGAGTGGTTACCATTCTATATCAAGCTTGTTCTCTTGGTGTTATGTGATGACACTCTGTGGTATCTTCTACAATAGGGTCTTACTGTTAGCCTAAGATGAGAATTCAAGAGCTTTGACTTAACCCTGTCTTGTTTTGAGGACCTTGTGGGTCTCTTTGATCAATAGCTCAGCATGGGAAGTAACCAATGACTGGAATAGGGAAATACAGGCCAGAGAAATGTTTCTTGGGGTTATACTGCTACCTCTTTCCTTATTCAGGGACCTTCATGCCATCAGGCAATGACCCCAACATCCTCAAAAGCTTACTGTATGAAAATAAGGATTTGATAATGTCATTTATTGTAGGCTTAGATTGATGTATAAGTCCTCATCCCCTTTCCTTTCCCCATCCCCCACCAAATTCTTCCATCTCCTTTGTCAGTCTCTCAATTCAACTGTCACATTTACTTACTGTTCAACTTAACCTTGTTAGGAACCACATATGAGGGAGAATATGTGGTGCTTGACTCTCTGTTCTAGTTAGAGGTCACTAGGAATAATCTGCTTCAAGCCAGGCCACTTTTCTTTAAACTTCATGTCATTTTTCCTTTAAGCTTTGTAGAATTCCTAAGAATAAATGTACCACAACCATGATATCCATTCATCCAGAGATGAGCATTTGGATTGATTCCAATTCTTAGATATTATGAATTGAGTGGATATAAACGTAGCTGAGCATATATCTCTGTGCTGAGGCAAGGAATCTTCAGGGTAGATGCCCAGTAGAGGGATATCTGAGTCCACTACTAGCTCTATATGCATTCTGTTCAGGAGCCTGCACACTTCTTTCCATAGTGGTTGTAGAAGTTTGCAATCCCACCAGCAGTGAATGAAGGTTCCTTTCCCCCACATCCTCACCAGCCTCTATTATTGTTGGATTTTTTAATGGTTGACATTTTGACTGAAACAAGGTTCTGATTTCTCTTGAATTCTCCTCTGTTCTGTCTTCCATGTCTGAGGTTCTGTTTTCCCAGTGATTAATAATGTTGGTAAGAGATTCTAGGGATGTTCTTATTATTTCAATATGGTTTTTGTGTTCTGCAACTTCTTTTTGAGTTGCTTCTATCATCCTGTTGAGACGTGATTTCATTTCCAGGTTTGATTTCATTACTTCTTCCTGACAGTCATTCTGGTTTTTGATACCTTCAATTTGCTGGCTTGCCTTTAGTTTTGATATATCTCTTCTGACGTACATTGGGTTGTCCTCTATTATATTAAGCCTGGTGGCAAAGCTAATAAACTGACTTTGTACCCTTTCAATATGTTGGTCCATCTTTTCTTGCATGACTAACATTAAGTTCTCCTTAGGATCTGTGCCAGTATGATCAGGGTTTAGTGTCATGTCTTCCTGGGCCTGCCTCTGCTCTCTCCCTTTAGTTCTCTTGTTGATGTCATTTGGCATGGTTTCCTCAGCTGGTGTAATATTCTTGCGTTGAGTTCTGCCCATTTTGATTCAACTTGAGGTGGTTGGTGGGATGCCTTTGAGGTATCTGAGCACTTCTAGTCCGCCATCATGAATCAGAAGCCACTTGCAGGTCTTAGTTCAAAGATTTTTGCGTATGTTTGTCCTTATTCTCTGCACATATTTTTGAAATTATTAATAAGTCAATCTGTGAATGTAAATATTGAGAATTTATAAGTGACACCACTTTGACTTGTAGAGCCGTCTGTGGTTTTCATTCTTTGTGCTTCTGCAGATAACTTTTCTAATGGACAGCTTGTTGAGTGAAATGTTGGTAAATGCACTTTGAGAGCAAGCTTATTTAAAAGCTTTATTCAGAAGCTTGCAATGCTACTAAGTGCTAACATTCAAAGAAAGGTTAGTCTTTCACTAGGAGAATAAATTTTAGTACATTTCACTCCAGAAAAAAGCCTTCTTTCTGAGTACTAACTTGCCTTCCTTTGAGATTGGACATTGTTTGAGAAAGTTGTTCTGTTGTGGACCAACATAGAAACTATTACTCAGCTTGTGGACATTATTTTTTCCTCTTATTTTTTATATTTTTTTGGTTTCCTTTATTTTGTTTAACATTGGAATGAGAAAAAAATTTCAAATCTATTATCTTTATATATGTTGTTAAAAGTTATCAGTTTCTCTGGATCCCCTTGTATTATTTTATTTTTTATTTTTTTGTTTTTGTTTTCATTTCCAATTTAAAGTTTCCCAAGGCTTTAATGTATAAATAATACCACTGGTCCTTGGAGAAGCCTGATACCTGATTCATAATTCTTAGTTGAAATATATGTGTTAAAGGGCAACTTTCTAACACCAATCTTGATAGAAGTAACTATGAGACAAAAGGCATCTTGCTATGCTTTCAATTATCTTCTGTAAATCTCAAATTATTCTAACAAACAAACTTTATTTTAAAAGTAATTTGATTTACCATTTGGCATCCAATTAACATTGATCTGCTGGGATATGACTGGAAGTATTCAAAGGAAAGTCAGTCATATGGCTTTGAGTAGCTTTACACTCAGTGATGGAAATCACCACAGTCCTAGACTCTGCACACAGGAATATCTCCCACAGGCTGCTAAAGGTCTATGACACTGCAGGAGTCACATTCCTCTAAGAAGTTTTGGTTATAGTGGATAAAAACATTATGGTGGAGACACCAGCCTCAAACAAGAAACAATTAAAGTTTGATAAAGCAACAAAGAGACACAGAGCCTAACAAAGCTGTAATATTTCTTTTTCTTTTTTTTTTTAATGGTACTGGTACTTTTTATTGATCTTGTTTTTCTTTTTTTTTTTTAATATATATTTATTGTCCATAATGTGTTACATTATTTAGTGGGCAAACCATGCGTTGTTATCCCGAATTCCCCGATTCCCCCCCCTCCCCATCCCTGATCAGTTGTATATCCTCCTCTGTGGGCTGTCTGTATTAGTCCTTGTGGCAAGGTATCCTGTATATCTTAGTACTCATCCCAGTCTTCCTGGCCCAAGTGTGTTGTCACTGATGGGTGTCATGAATTACAGTAACAGTGTCCAATGATGTCAATCTGTCACCTGGACAGTGAATTTAATAAGAGACCTTTGAAGATGTTCTGTATTTTGACAATCAGTTTTCAACATGGTAAAATGTTATGAAAACATAGAACACATTACAGTAACTCTGTCAAGTTGAAGCTCTCAATTTCTGAAGAGGAGTGTAAAAAATATAGGGTTAATTTTTAGAAACTTGCTTTGTAATGTGATATCATTCTGCCTCATATTACATTCAGCCATTATCACTAGAATGAAGTCCTATTATTTCATTTTCAGTTTTTCATTAGAAGCTCTATAATAAAGAAGAAATATTAGCATTTTCATGCTTTGTGAATAAAATTGTTGTTGGAACGTAAGCTTAGACATTTGAACAATCATTTTTCAAGTACTCCTCCATTCTAATTAAAGATTGGCTACTTGACAAAAATTGATCTCTTAAATAACAGACAATATTGCTTTTATGTAGTGCATTAAGAAGGCATTTTGAATCCAGTTTTTTCTCAGTATTTTTTCCAAATTATTGATGTCATTTCTTAATCTCAATGAGTTTTTTAAACATCACTGGTGATCTCAGTTACTGTTAACAAGGATGACCCTTCTTTTCCTTATAAAACACTATTATATTTCTGAAGTCTGTTTATTTCTTTATAAACATGTAGATACAAATTGATTTGCTCTGTACCTAGTTCATAGCCTTACCTTCCTGATCTAGAATTTTCTAGCATTTCCATCCTATAAACTCCTATTTGTTCTCCTATGTAAAGTTTCTATAGAATCACATTAATTCTAGGAGATGATTTCATTTCATGTGGAAATAGATTAATCTTGAGCAAAAAAATGGGAGCAATGCACTAACATAAAGATTCAGCTATTTACTTCCTAAATTATTCTGTTACCTACATTAATTTCCTATGCCTTAATTTTTCTCTGAAAAATAATAGGAATGAATACACTGTAAATATTCCTCCTATTATCTTGGTCAGCCGCTATATAAAGTATATTACATAGAACATCTGCTTCTACTTTCATTTGAACATGACACCATACTTAGTAACATGACAAAATCATATAGATAGGAAATTGAGTAACTTGCTCTTTATGCAAAACACAAAGCTGTGACATTACAGAGAAAAGGAGATAATTTGTTCTGGAACAAAATAAGTAACCAAGTCCAGAGAACACAAATTTTGGATACCACAAATTCTATCTTCCAGTGGATTAAAAAGTTTATGAATATTTTACAGTTACAAGACAAAAGAAAGTTATAAACAAGATATTTTTCAAATACATTGGTAGAAGCATCATATTGGTAGAGTTGCCACAAAACAGGAAAATCTCAGATGTCAGGTTTCTGTGTTTTCTAATGGCTTCCTAGCCTTTGGGTTGTTGGAAATTAGTGGTATGTTAGTATATTCTAAAAAGTTTTACCTTCTTAAATAACATGGTAGTCACAAGGCTGTTATTTAAATTGTAAAGGGGACAATAAATGGCTAATAAGGGGGCTGAAGAAAGCCAAAGGCAATTTATCTATGATTCTACAACATGGCTTTTCTGCACAATCACAGAAGTTCTATCAGTCAGCCTTGATGGATGTTCGTAGTATGCACAGCTGCTTCTTGAGATCTTCAGTTCCTACTACCAAAGAACCTCACCTATAATAAGGACACACTCATACCTGAGCCACATAGGATCTGTCAGTGTTTATGTCAGATTAAAGCAATGTCTCACATGAAGTAGTTTGTCCTCAGGTAGTTTGTGCAAAAAGTAATGTTTCACATGAAGTACTCTTTGTATGTGGAATGTGTGCAAAAATGTTCCTACAGCAAAAGCAGAGCCATTTTTTTATCACAAAGGAGACACGTCAAATCCACTATGCAGCAAAAACAATTTGAGTATTTCATAATTACCTCAACATGTCCTTCTCCTGAGAATATCTTCACTACCGAGTTTTCCAAAGTAAAAAAGAAGAATCTCCCTTTGCTGCTCAATTCTTCCTTATTTGCTACATACTAGATCATGCCCCTCAATTCCTTGTATCACAATATTTTCTATTTTCTATCTGATTATTTTCTTCTCTTCCAAGTAAATTTCAACAGCAGAATCTGCCACACTTCACCTGGATAACTGAGAGCAGCAGAGAAATGTTGCTTTTAAATGAACATAGTTATGTCATATTTCCCTTTCTGATGGCACATAGCAACAATCGCTCCTGCCAACAAAATCCACTACTATAGCTAAAATCTATTCCTGGTTGTACAGATTACATGGTTTTTACATGTCTTTTCCTGGAAAAATCAGCTGTCATTATTTTCTTATTATTATGAAATTATTAAATGTCCTTAATGAATAGGATTTTCCTCTCATTAGTCCCTAGCAACTATTGGTTTTCTGTAGAGGACTGTGGTGAGCATGCTTTTTTGCCTTCTGTGATGGTTAAATTTTGATGTCAACTTGACTTTTCAAGTAATCTTTGGTGGGTCTCTGAGGATGTTTACAGGAAGGCAGCCTCTCAGTGGGGGCAGATTGTAAAGAAGTTCAAAGAAGCTAGAAGTCATCATCCTTTTCTGTGTGGGCAGTGCAGGAAGGAAATTTCAGAGACTCGGGAAGCCATTAAGTCTGGGGAAGGGTTGTAAAACCCCACCCTAAGGCTATATAAAAGGGAAGAAATTCTCTCCTTGGCCCTACCGGCCTGTTTGCTGTTCTCTGTGTGTGTTGTAGGTGATGGGTTTCTCTCTCTGCTTGGACCTGTGAAACAGGGCCAGCTTCTTTTGGTGTTATGGAATTTCCCATCAATCTGTAGTTTCAATAAATAATTTCCTCCCCCAAACTGTGCCTGGTTTGAAGATTCATCACAGTGGCCTGTGACTGACTACAACACCTTCCCTCCTGGCTGTAGAGGCCTCAGAGTGACAAAATGTTCATATCTTCTAGAAATGCAGGAACTGTGATCCACTCTCCTATCACCTTCACTCAATCACCTCATTAATCTCTACTGCATACATTCTTACATAACTCTGTGAAATGAAAGAAATAACATGCTGTGACGTATTATCTACTATAGATACTAAATGTTTTTAAATGCTACTTTGTTTCAGTACTGAAACAAAGCTAATGTTTCTATTGGCTCAAGACCTATACTAAACATGAGAAACTACGTATGTACATGACACAAAGTAATGTGGGACTTGAGGGGAATTTTTGCTATTACCAACAATCCCAACACACCTTGAAATTTAGAGTACCTGGATTCTTGTCATATAAATTTAAAGAATTGAAATGATAGGCCATGAGAAAGTAGCGTTTAGTGGGGCTTTATTAGATTAAGCAGGGAAAATATTAAGAAGAGAAAATATACAAGGCTCCCACCATGAGAGAAAAAAAAAAGGTCCACATGGAAAGGAAGCTGCACCCCCCCTCATCCCCCACACACATACACACCAACTCCACAACCCTGGTGGCTGTGGTGAGGGGACTTACCTAAGCATGGAGATATAGATGTCTCTCTGGTGGCCAGCCATGAGGAAGAGAGCCCTTTGTCTGTCTCTTATAAGTGGGTATATCTTGCTGGCCTAAAGTGAGGCAGAAAAACAGTGGTTGGTCTGGCTTTGATCAATCACAGTTCCAGGTATGTTTGAGTTCCAATAAAACACACCTCCCACTCTAGGGAGGGGCTCAAGTAAGGCAAAAGATGAGTGAAGACTGCAAACTCAATTGTAAGGACACTCCTGCTCTTTATCTTTGGGGTTCCTGTCACCCTACTCTGTCACAATAGTAATCTAAAAGTATCAATGTATTATTTTATATACTGATGCAGGATTTTTAGTTTAGGAAAGAATTGATTTCTTTAAAGATGCAATAGATTCTGGGCTCACGGAACACAGCTTTTGGACTTTTATCCACGTTAGCAAAGAATGAAAACCACAGACTCTGAGAAGAAAGAATTATGAATTATGAGGTTCATTTCAGGGAGAATTAGGTTCCAGTGGTAGGTTAGCTGACAGACTCAAGCCAGAAGAGAAGTCTTCTCTCTGCTCAGCTGTAAAGGAGGAGGGGAAATGGAGAGACACTCCTTCACTGAGAAGTCTCCCAGGAAAAAGTATGAAGAGAAGACACATGCACACATGGAAAGCAAAGGATAAAAGCCCAAGCCACAATATTATCCTCATACAGGAGATGAGAGAGGAGTAAGAGATCATGAAGGCCTCAGGGATTAAAGAAAGTTCTCATATATAGTAAACCAAGAAAGCATCCAGGGACAAAATAAATGCAGAAAATAAGCAGGAAAATTCCCAGGCAAATAAGAAGTCCTTCCCACTTTCCCAGCCAAGCTGAGAAGGAGGAGGATAGCTTACCAAAAGAAGAACAGGAGAGTAAAGCACCATGATGATGCATAGGGAAGAGAGTTACACACACGTATCAGGTTCATTTATGGATCAAATATTCAATTAGGAAGAGTCTTATCATCAGGCTCAGGTGTTACTCTCTACCTGCTCCTGCCCTTCATAAGGCAGGGGGCTCTCTCTTACATCTTTTTTTCTTTCATAACTCTTTTTCCATGTTTCTTCCAGGCCCACCACAATGGGCTCTCAATCCATGTGGGTGCTCCTTGTCTCTCTTCCATGGTCCAAAGACTCTCCTGACTTCTGAATAAGTATCATAATTTAATAATTATCCTTTGCCATCATGTTTTATCTAATTCTTTAAGTGAAGCAGACAGGAACTCAGGTTTTGGGTTTGAGAACTCTTTCCTGAACCCCAATACCCCATTTTGTAACCATAATATACATGAGAAATATGAAGCTATTGAATTCTTGGGGTTATATAGAATTAAAAAATACATTTTATGTCTTTGTTCACCATACATAAAACAGTTTTAAATTAAAATCTGATAAAGGTTTCCATCATGTTAGCAGAAATGTAATATTTCATTTTTTATTTTACTTAATATTTGTTATAAAGCTTGAAGGTTCAAGAGTAATTTCACATTAAAGCTACCTATCCAAAGAAAAAAATAATTTAATTTTCTTTTTTTATGGTCTTATTTTTCTACTCATGTGTATATACTGGAAATGGAGACAATTAATATTTCCATGGGCTAGTGTAAATTAAAGAAAGAAGCATTTCAAAAGAAAGGTTAGAATAGAATATGATCTGTTCGCAAATTTTGACCTTTTTTAGTTCAGGTTTCCATTATTCTAAATCAGCAGGGAGAGTGCTAATTACTCATTTAGAGATGCAAAGGTAGCTCTGGGAGGTAGATGAGAAGAAGGAAGACCCTAACTAGAAAACATGTTCCCTACAGGGACCACTTGATAACAGCTCTTTTCTTTCCAAACTGCTCAGAGGAAGATTTTGAGACAAGAAATGTCTATTATGTTTAAAGTCAAAACAATAATCATTAGTAAAATTTTAATGTAAAATTTAGTCTAATAAGGATTGCCATTTAACCCTAAAGTCATTATGTTACCACACAGGCTGGTAAATTCACCAAGCAGAGGGTCCCAGCTGTGGCACATTCATTTGGGCTGTCCATTTGCGAGAACTTCCAGAGAGAAGCAGAGAGCCAACCCACAGCAGAGGAGCAGCTGCATCCTAAGTCAGAGGAAATCAGTTGGAAAGAGAGATCATTTATATTGTTTGCTTGCAAAGTCTGATGACCCTGGTCTGAGTCCCCAGTACCCACATAAAGCCAGAAGCTCAATGTCGCATATGGGTCTGGATTTTGTTTAAAGTGGCAAGAGACCCTGATGCATGCATAGTCAGTTTCGCTCTCTCTCTTTCAAATAAACAAAAAAAATTAAGTATTTATTTATTTATTGCATGGAGAAAGAGAGAGAGAAAGAGAGAGAGAGAGAGAGAGAGAGAGAGAGAGAGAGAGAGATAGAGGAAAAGAAAAGTGGAGACAGGCATAGAGAATGGGCTTGTCAGGGCCTCCAGCCACTGCAAATGAACTCCAGATGCATGTTCCACTTTGTGCATCTGACATTATGTGGATACTGGGGACTTGACTCCAGGTCCTTAGCCTTTGCCGGCAAGTGCTTTAATCATTGAGCAATTTTTCCAGTCCCAATATATATATATATATATATATATATATATATATATATATATATATATATATATATATATATATATTTAAAGAGAAAATTTGAAATCATAAATCAAAGGAACAGAGGTTAAGGCCTATTGTGATGCAAAAAAACAATTAGAAAACTAAGAAGACTGTTTGTGTAATAGTCCCAAGTATGGTAAATTAGACACAGAGATGGGGACAAAATGGTCATTAAGGGGATGAAAGGCAGCCCAAAGTGCTATTTGTTTCCTCATTGTTTTAGTATGTGTTAGACTTTCCTTCCTTATTTGAACTTAGTAATATCCCACTGCATTGTGAATAAAATCAGCACATCAGTTCTGGTCATTTGTCAGTGGACACCTTACATTGTTTCTACCTTTTGACTGCTATTAATAATGTGTCCAAGAACCCCAGCAATTCTTTGGCCCCTGTTCCCCATGAGACTGGACTACAGACATGTATGGACAAGGCCTGCTGTTGATATGGAGGCTGGAGAATCTAGTTCAGACCTTCTCAGGCTTTCTCAGTCCCTCATGCTTATATACCAAGCTCCCTTATTGGGTAAGCTATCTCCCAGTAGTGCCTCACAGTTATGAAGTACGAAAGTTCAAACATCCTAGAGCAGACACTTTTGAAGACTTGTGTGGAGTATGACAGAGAAAGAAAGCATATAAGATGGGAAGCCAAGTAGTGAGACTGGAACACAATAACATTTTCCTTTTAAACATTATCTGTGGTACATTAAAACCACTTACTCCCACGGGCAACACTCTGGTGTCCTTTGTCAATGGCCTCTGAAAGGTTCTACCAGTTCCTGACACTACAACACAGAGAACCAATCTTCCAACATGTGAACCTTGGAGGAGAGACTGAGGATTTTATCATGGCTGAAAGTATTATTGAATCAGCAATATTTAATGAAGTAATATATACCAAGAGTTAGAAAACAAATCAAAGGGGATGGTGCTAAATTAACGTAGCATTTCTTTACACTACTAGAATTCAAATCCTTCTGACCTGAAGTAGATTTTCATAAATTAAGATATAAATTTTATACATAAGAACAGCCACTAAGAAAATAAGTTAAATATTGCAGAAAATGTCAATGATACTATTATATATTAAAAATATACATTTTAGGTAATGATAGCTCCATTAAGGAATAAGTAATAATATGGAATAATAATAATAATAATAAGGAATAAATAAGGAATAGAGGTAGAAAACAATGTGAGTCATACCAATAAATAAATAAATAATAATAATAATATGGCGAATGTAAAGCCAATTAGGTCAATAATAAAATTAAAGTAAGTACATTAAAAAATACAAACAGAAGGCAAATATTCTGAGACTAGATAGAGAATATGATCTCCATAGTATCTACTGAAAATTCATTTTAGATTCAAAATTGAATTGCAAATAGCAAGTAACAGAATGAGGGAAAATATCATATAAATATTAACCATGGCTAGCCTATAAGACTGAACTAGCATAAGACTAAAAAGCCAGAAATTGATAATGACACAACTTTTAAGCAGGACAACTTCACTAAGTGTGGAATATATTTTATAATCAAGATTGAAATACATTATTATTCATCTTTGGCTTTATTTCTTTTTCTTTAGAAACAAATTTTATAGCTGGGTGTGGTGGTGCACACCTTTAATCCCAGTACACAGGAGATAGAAGTAGGAGGATAGCCATAAATCTGAGGCCAGCCTGGGGACTACAGTGAGTTCTAGGTCAGCTTGGACTAGAGAATCTACCTCAAAAAAAAAAAAAAAAAAAAAAGGAAAGAAAGAAAGAGAAGAAGTTTAAAATTTAAAATCTTAATAGCAAGTTAAGCAAGTAGAGGAATGAAGACAACCAAGTAGCAATGAAAGACCACGCACAAGGCTGACCTCTGATCTGCACAGTGGCTTTTCCTTCAGTTCTGCTTACTAACTCAGCAGTAAAGTCTGAGATTCCCTTTGTAGTTTTCTGGCTGAACTTTGTTCTCTGAATGCCTATTATGCCCAGGACTCCCTTCTAAGACATTGTGGCAGTGTTTTTGTTTTAAGGTGTGGAGCTCTACATTTTATCAATCTATATTCAGTTCCCTTAAGCTTTCATCTATTGTTCAATATGACTGACAGTTCTGTCGTGTTATCTTTCTAAAGCTTGGATAAGCTTATGTGCATGTGTATGAAGTAAGAGGTTTTATTGTGCAGAAATGTTAGGTATAGTAAAGAATTTAAAGAGAAAACACAAAGAACGGTTGTTTTCCTGAAGCTTCTAAAATTGCTTGCTGTCTCATTTCCTGCTCAAACTAGCTAAAACCAGATCATCATTAGAATTCAATGTGCATTTTAACTCATACTGATGCAGGATTTTTGGTGTTTAAGGGGGTTCCCCGACTTTATGAATCCTGAGTTTTGGGTTCTTTCCTAATCTTTAATGAAGAATAATAAAGAGGACTTAAAAAGGACAAATTATGAATTGATTGTTGAGTTTATTTGGGGAGAAAATGCAAATTGTGGAGTTTGTTTATGGGGAATTGGGATCTGGAAAAGAAAGTCAGAACACACTTGTCTTTGGAAAACATATTCCAGACAAACTGAAATTTTAGAGAAAACCTAGAGTAAGGCCCTGAATACTTGGGGAGCTAGGAGATACTGAGGTTTCCAGCTGTGAATCAGAGTGAAGCTGTGGTCCTCATGGAAGGCTAGGGAAACTGAGGGTTAGTGAGTGAAGCCAGGCTGAAGTAAAGCTGTGGCCAGAGAGCTTAAAGGAGGGCAATGCACTTGGCATTGGCGAATTTAGGGGGAGAGGTTGGGTTGAGAGTGTCCATATGCCACATTCAGGGTGGGAATCTGCACATGCCACATAGGAGTGTAAGGGCAGGTACAAGCAGGGAGACAAGGATTAGGAGACACGTATAAGGTTATTTCCATTGTTATATTTAGCAATACCTAATGATATTTTTTGTTGACCTAAATCATAGTGAGGTAGTGTACTTCTAAAACTGAGATAATAGGGTACAAAATAGATGCTAATTATTTTACAGTGAATAGTCCTGCAAAAAATATTTTTCTTTTTCTATTATTTTGATGTGTCTAGTGTGTGTGAGGTGTAAATATAGGCATGCAGGCATCCAAGTGAAATGACATGCATGTATTGGTCATCACGCAGCATTATTTGTTTTCATTTTCTACCTTGTTTGGAACAAGGTTTGTATTTTTTTTTTCTCTGATACTGAAAGTCATTGTTTTCTGGAAGCTTCCAGAGGTGCTCCAGGCTTCTGCGAAAACATGTCTGATCCAAATGTCTACAGCACAAACTAATGAGAAACTGTTTTCAATCATGTGGCATGTTTTAGAGAGAAAACAGTAAGCCATTATTTATATAGATACAACAACTTTTGTTCAAATTTTTATTAAAGTAAAATTATTGAAGAAATAAAATAAATTTATCTTTAAACACTTAAGATGAAAGGGTTTTAAGTAAACTATGTTTAATATAGTGAAAAGTAAGCATGCTTTTTCTGAGTAGAATAGTTCTAAATGAGACTTTTTAAAAAGTTTCACCATATACTATGTGTAAAAATGAGCACATTTTAATAATAATTCAACAAAGATTGAAGTACTTATATCAAGAATGGCTTACTGAGTTTTCTCTAACAATGTGCCACGTGATTGAAAACAGCTAGGACATGTATGCTTAGTATACACAGCTGTAGTTAGAAATGCACCCATTCCAAGGGTTTATCTGGATGACCCTTGCACTGAGTTGAAGAGGGCAGACACAAAGGAAGTTAGAAAATGACCAAATTGATAGCACTTTTTCAGAAAGGGAGAGAGAAGAGAGAGACCAGTTTTAATTTTATAAAGGTGAATTTCCACAAGGAGATTCCTTTGGTATCATGTCCATCAATGTTGATAGATAGAATGAATGTCTTGACAATGAAGCCCTGGATTTCAGTTCCAAAACTTAATATTTCTTGCAACAATTTACTCCCCCAAATTCATATTGTGTACTCCAATATTTCTCCAATGGTGCTTTTCAGTATGTTTAACATGATATGTACAACACAACCGACTCACTAGGGACTGAATTTTTTTAGAAAAAGAGAATTTGTTTTATTTTATTTATTTTTAAAAATAGTTTTACTTGTACTTTTGTGAAGAGAAAGAACATAGGTATGCCAAGGCCTCTTGTCACTAAACCGATACTGGATACATTTGCCACTTTGTGCAGATACTTTCTTATTTCTGGGACAAACATCTGAGCAGAAGCCACTTATGGGAGTAGAAGGTTTATTTCAAGCCTACCAAGGGATGTTCCATTAGAGAAAAAGAAGCTGGCTCATTTCCATTGATCCTTAGCAGTGAGACAATAGCAAGCAAGCATCGGCTGCCAGTGCTCCAACTTGATGTTTACACACCTTAGGGCTGGACTAAAAGATCTGCTCCCAGTAACAACTCCCCCAGAAGGCTGCTGGAGACTTCTGCAGGATGTTCCAACATGACCAAAGTTCCCTCAGGGTATGGGGGACATGCATTAACATTCAAACCAGGACACATTTGTCCTGGGAAATTGAATCCAGGCATGCACACATTGTAAGTCAGTGCCTTTAGCCCAGCCATCTTCCCTGACCTTTTTTTTTTTCTTGATACTTGAAAATGCATATGATTTGTAGCATATGGATGCATTGGTGTCTGTGATCATGTATATAACTCCTTAATTGATCATATGAAGAAGAGTATAGCCTACTGAAAATGAGGAGAGGAGAGAAAGAAATGGAGGAAAAGAGGAAATTAACTGAAGACCATATTCTTAAAGGGTGGGGACAGGTTTTTTTGTTTGTTTGTTTTAATTAATGTGTATCCAAAGGTTAAAGGTGGGAACATGATGCTACCTAGAAATTATAAAACCACTGTATCTTACAGTCTAGATCCATATTATGATTTCAACAGATAAGGAAGTGATATTCTTTGTAATATTTTTTGTGACCTTAACAAAAATAACACTTGGACCACTATCTTTATCAGCAGCCAAAACTTTTTTCCCTTTATTTGTATATCAAACCTTATATGACAGCTTGGACATCAGAATAAACATTTCAAAGGAACCATGAAGGTTAGGAATTTGTAACTAGAGAGCATCACAAGGATTGAATACACTACGCATATATGTGTTTGTATATGCATCACAAATTATCAAAGAAACTAAACAATGAAGCTTTATTAAATTTAGAAAGCACAACAAATTTCTCAATATAACTTAATTCTGCATGTTTTCACTTTACATATTTTTATTTTAGTATAGAAATATCTTCATTTTAAAAATATAATCAATTTTTCTTTCCAATACCTATCTCATATTACCCAGAAAGTTCAAAATAAGAGCCCATAATTGTGTTTTCTTGAAACATACATACTTCTCTGAGGTGAACAAAAGTTTGTAATAAGCAATATTCTGAAAAGGAAACTAGAAAATTATTTTACTTTATTGTATTGCAGTAAAATTGAACCCAATAGAAGACATCGGGGTAACATATCACATTTATGTCTTTTTCTGTGAGCTACTTGGAAGCTGCCCTGCATGATGGGTAATCATGAAGAGAAGAGCTGTGAACATTCATAAGATTTGTTCCAAGGTCAGCTTTGCCTTAAAATATTAAAGATCCTAAACATTATAGTTCTTGCTCCTCATGGTGGAATTAGCTCAAGATCAAAGAACAGTATTTCTTCCTTTTCTTAATAAGAATCTTAACCTGTCAAGACTGAAATGTTTAAAGATATCAATACAGAAGGCATTTTACCCATGAAGAATTTTCCACTTCATGAAAAAAGTCAGTCATTGAATTGACTTCTTGTTTATCTTCAAAATGCCTTCAGATATTGCTATCTTAAAACTGAGATTTAGAATATAGTAAATTATTTGAAGTGCCAAATGTATTGGAAAACTTATGTCATATAGCAAAAGTTAGAAAAGTTTTAGATTAGTTTTTATTTTCCATTATATTACTATAAGAAATTAATGGGGAAATTAGTGGTAGGTTCAGGTTTAACAAAAACAATTTTTCTTAATGGATATAAATATATTTAAACATGTGAATGCTTAGACTAATTTTATTTCATCACAATAAAAATAAAATTTAGAGCAAGGGATTTATAAACAAGTTTAGGTTTGCATTCTGAATCTTTATCAAAGTAATCTCCAAAATCTTATTCTATGTAATAATCACAATGTCATGATAGGAAAATAGCAATATTTGTATCATTTTCTAAGTACATGTCTATATTACTGTGTAAATTGATAGGCATATATATCACATGTTGCATATATGTGTACCTCTATAAAATCATACTGCATATTCTGTTAATTTAATAACTAATATTATTACATAATTTTAACATTATATATTTGAGTGAGAAAGATATATTTCTATGAAAGTCAATTTACAGGTACTGAACCATATTAAAAAGAAGTTTTTAAAGAAAGTACATCTTAATTTCTGTGCCTGAATATCCCCACAACACTAGAAAATTCTCTCTGCTTTAGTGGCTATAGAGGGCCTAAAATCCTAAGAAGTAGTCTACCCCTAGGGATTCTCCATTAAACCTGCCCAGTGAGAAATAATCTCCAGACACCTTTCTTTGCCATTTATCCCAGTATGAAAACTGTCACACCAGTCCTTTTTTCTTCTTCATAGACTCTCCTGTCATAAATGAGCTGCCATTACTGATAGCCATAACTGGTTTAATAATGAACGAGTCATTGCCATAACTAGCTATTTTCCTCACTCTAGACCTTATGTCCCTTGAAGTAGCCCAATAAATTGCTTTCCCTCAGGTACTATATAAGTTTATCACCAAGTTGATGAAAAAAACATAATATTCATATGGGTATATCTAGCATGTTTGAATTTCAACACTTCTAAAAGCTTCACATTTTAGCATAATGATATGATAAAATCTATTATTAGATATAACATTATTAGACATAAGAAAAATGAAATAGGTCTTGTAACTAAAAGATAAGTTTGTAGCAATCATATTAAACCCTGAAGTTGGTTGGATGTTTCTTTTTGTGTGTGACTAATGCTTTTGAAAATTATTACAAGCAAAAGTCACAACTAATCACCATGATTGTGAATTTGAAGCAGCCTTGGCTAGAGTTAGTACCTAAGAAAAAAAAAGAAAGAAAGAAAAAAGAAAGAAGGAAGAGAGAGAAAAAGAGAGGAGGAAAGAGAAGAGAAGAAAGAAAGAAAAGAAGGGAAAAGAAATGAAAGGAAGGAAGGAAGGAAGAAACGAACAACAGGAAATAAAAGAAAAAACATGGAGTGTGATATTATAGGATATACTATAAATTCTTGACTCCAAACTGACAAAAGATGGTTATGCCATGGATTTTGTACCAGGAGAGGAAAATGGTACCTATTTACCATAGTATATAACATCATATATATGAGTATGTGGTGTGTGTATGAGTATATGCCTTTTCATATGTGTGTGGGTACATACCTGTGTATAGGAGGTGTATGTGCACTTATGTACATATGCATAAGACGTCATAGATCAACATTGGATATCTTCCTCAATCACACACCACTGTACTTTTTAAATATTTAATATCTTTTTTATGAATAAGTATGTATATTGTATGAGCAAATCTTGTGAAGCTGTGCCATTTCCCTCCTCTCTGTCCCTAACCAGGTCAAAGGTCCACCTTACTTTTTGACATAGGTTCTCCCCCTGAATTCAGAGTTCTCTATTCCATCCCCACAAGCTAAATGCTATGCCCTGGAGACTGCCTTTGCCCTTCCCCGTGGCTAAGTACCACGAGGGTGCTAGAAAATCAAATTCAGTTCTTCTTGCTTCTGAAGCAAACACACTATTTGAACTATCTCCTCATCATCGATAACATATTTTATATAATTATCTTATTTTACTTGTAATGCTTTATCCAGGTCTTTATCTCGGTATTCATTGTACATTGGATGTATCCTTTCAGTGCCCTTCCTTGAAGACACCACAATGAAGGAGACCCAATTCTCAGTTGAGAAGTTCATGGTGGTAGTCCCATGATGACTTTGTCTCTTGGTTTTACTGGGAATGATTCTATTCAGAAGCTGCCAGAATGACAATCTTTGCAATGTCCTTTTGCTAGCAGCCATAACTTCATGTGTCATTCACATTTATATATTATAGTTTTAACTCTAATCTGATGTTATCGATAGGTAGGGATACACTTTGATTTTGGTGAGGTTATGAATCTAAGGTCATCATAATGGGGAATAGTACAATTATTATAAGAGGAAGAGAAAACCAGAGCTCTTGCTGTCTCTCTGCCATGGGAGGATACAGAGTTGACTTATTCGCTAGAAAACAGGACATTACCATCAACTTGAAATAGTAGGTACCTCATCTTGAACTTTTCATAAATCCTCCAAATAAGACTGACTGCTTATCTATGGGGTTGGTGATCCTACAAAGTCAAGGGTATGAAGTGGGTTAGCTATGACACATGATCACAATGAGAATACATGTATCTGGGAGCTGGAAAGTGGAGACAGGAGTGGCTTTTCGCATCACTCATCTCGGTGGTTCAACTGAGGAATGAGTTATTGCTATATGTAAGTTTCAATCACTATTTAAAATATCCTGAAATAATCACCTTAACAGAAGAAATTAGTTTTGACTTGCTGTTTATGAGGTTTCAGATTTGATTGGTGTTTCACATTGTTTCTGAGCCTATGTCAAGACAGTGTGCTCTGTTCAGAGTACAGTGGAGCAAAACCTCTCAGCTGATGGTCAGGATGAGAAGTTGGCAGGTTCCCTACATTCCTTTCAAGGATATGTCCCTAGTGACGGAAGGAAGCCAGTCACACGTTTGCCACACCTATCTCCACACCTCCCTAGCCCAGGTTTTGACCCACCCAGGTGAAGCTGGGTCTCTCCTAGGTCCAGACCAATCAGATTATGAGAACCCTCCTCTGACACCATTTCAAGTTCTAATACTACCAGGACCCACTGGACACACATGGACTGTGCTCTGTGAGGAAGTGGTGAGTGTACTTCTCTTTCCCTGGGAAGACATCCTGCCAGGGGGAGAAAAAGAGCTCTTTCACCGTGAATTCTATTTTCTTATTCTCTTTAAAAGTAAGCACCTCTTATCCTTTTCCCTTTTGTAATGATATTTATGAGTTTATCAGGCCAGGTGACAGTGGCTGGGTCACCTTTCTTCTTTGCTACTCACCTTCCCTTTTATTCCAGTAATGTTTGATGTTTGAATAAAGTTTAGTGTTTAAAATCACTTTCTATCTGAGTCATCAATTCTTTGGCTTAGTTGAGATAAGAATTTAGGGTTCAGGGGCTGAGACCCAACTCTCCCTGAGTCCCGGAACAAAAGCTCTTGGTTACCTGCCTGAGCAAAAAAAAAGGTACGAGTATTGCCTAAGACACCACAGGCCATGCCACAGGACATCAAGTCACCACTCTGGAATTGGGAGGATTGCCAGCTCCTGTCTGGCTTGTGCTCGTGGCACTGGAACGTGCTATGGGCACTGCAGGAAGACAATGGTTACCAACAGTGTAAATAAGCAGGACACATCAAGCTACAAACCAGCCAAGCCAGGAATACACACAGGTATAACAGTGGCACACAGCCTGTGCAGGTCACCAACCACCTAAACCAGATGACAGAGATGATTAGTCTGTGAACAGAGAACTCAGCCTGCTTGGCCTTGGGCAGCCACATTTGGTAGTTTAGAGGCCAAGATGGATCAAAGACCTAAAGAGGGAAATTTGCCTGATGAAAATGCCCCTAGTGTATATTTGGTGTTTTCTTGCTGCTGTCATTGCCCATGTACATCAGACTCCTGAATTTTCACTCTTTGAGCATGGGCTCATACCTCCCTCTGCCTTGCACGTGCTGGGATTAAAGGTGTGTGCCACTAGGCTTGGCTCAGAATGCTATTATTTTACATCCACTCACCACATCCTCTTCCATGTGTTCATAGTGATGATGTAAACTTTATTTCTCTTAAATAGTATTTTATGAATGTTCATCTGATTTTATTAAATAGAGTATGCATGAACATTCATTAAGTTACATAAACTGGAGGAACTCAAATTTTAGCACTTGGTGCTCAAATATTAGGAGTCAAGAAAATCTTATTAGTGGCATAAGAGTTTCTTCAAATCACTGTCTTTTGCACATTTTGTTTAATATATTTTATTGAGTATGATAAGCTATATGCCCAGTAAAATATCAGTTGTATAATAAGCATGAGACCTTATATTAAACAAAGAACTTTTATTAGTGTTTAATATATCAAACATTTGGGGTACAGTCAGATAATCAATTGATCTAATCTGAGTTACTCACAAAATCTAATTTAAAAATCAATGTATTATATAATTTTAAGTGATCAGTAAAACTAGATGGTACAGAAGAACTTGTAGAATGTGGTCTCTTTACTTACCATAAATAATTTGAAATTTCATCAGAAACAATATTTACATAGAATTATTAGCTTGTGGATTTATCAGACATAATCAAATGCCTAAAATTCTATAAAATCAAAGATTATTAAATATAATTAAATATCATTGTTAATTATAAATTGTTCTGAATTCTTATGTTAATAATAATTAAACTATATCAACTGTGTTATATTAAAGAAGATAATTTTCTTGCATCTGTTTTTTTTTTCCTTTCTATCATTGGCACGAGACAAAGAGTAATTTGCCTTGATCCAAAAAGAAATTTTTTTAAAAGGCATCATAATCTTCTTGTAAATGTAGCTTGGAATATCAAGGACATATCAGGTAATAGTGTGTTGTCATAAATACTTCTGACATTTAGTCATTGTACTTTCTTTAAAGGAAAGTTAATATTTCAAAACAAATTAATCATAACATCATTTCTCAGCTCAATTATAAAATATGCTAATGTGTCAGACCTTCTTAATGCATCAGGATTGGCTAGAGACTGCTGTAGCTTAAGTAAAAAGAATTTTAAAAAGCAATAATCCATTGTGAATAATTTAACCATATGGTCATTTGGCTTTGATTTAATACAGCGATGGGCATTTGAAATTTTCTGATATAACTACACTAGATCTGCTAATTCTAAAATGACATTATATATATATGTATGTGTGTGTGTAATAAGAAAACTGCATTTGCTACTTTTTTTTCCCAAACTTTAACCTAGTCGTTTTGAACTCCTCAAGGAAACATATTTCCATTGATATATTACGAATGACATATTCAATTCTCCTAATCCAACTCCTAGTGCTATTAATATTTAATCATTATATTTTGATGCATGAAGAAAAATTTCTTGCAATTAATTTTCAATTATTTCAGAGAGAAGAGAAAAACAGAGATCCAGGGAGAATTGTTGCAGTGTATAATTGCCCTGCCTGGATGAACTACAACCTGCATCACTGCTGTTTGCTTTGTAAAACTCCAAGAACAAGTATTTCAAATGTATGTATGTGATATGTAAGCATTTGTGTTTATTACTTGTGCATGTTTGTCTATGTTCACAAATATACAATTTTTAAGAATCAGCAATTCTATTTTTCATTGATGAAGAGTATCTGAACAAGACAAAGTATTCACTGGGTCTGGTTGGCAGTGTTGACTCAATGTGTTTTTGTAGGGAAGAATTGTGGGAATGAACTCTGGGAAATAAATATTGATATGAACTATGGGATAAAAACATGGGAATATCTCTTAAGGACATAATCAATACCCATTTTGAGATTATTGTTATGAGATGCTAAATTCCTTACTAGTAAATTAAATTCCTGTGTAAATTTCCCTAAAGTTAATATTATAATTTGTGTCCATTTACTAAAAGCCATGTGACTAGGTTTTCTCTGCTTTAATATAGCATTGGCCTGAACAGTATATATGAATGATATTGAAAGCAGTGTTTAAAGATGCTGACTGATGTTAAGCTAGGCTCTTCCCCCAGCTTCCACATTGACCTGATTGGACTCTCAACTCAGAGCAAGTGTTCTTGCATAAAAAGCTTTGAAGAAAAGAATGTTCCAAACTATGCACTCATAGATCTATTGAAGACAATGGGTGGGCCTAATGGGATTGCATTTGTAAATGGAGTGTGTGTGTGTGTGTGTGTGTGTGTGTGTGTGTGTGTGTGTGTGTGTTCTGGATTAGCAGAGTCCAACAGGTCATACCCCTAAATACCTTCATTTAACAAATGTTTAATGATTATCAAAAGTCAAATGTTAACAGAATAAGAAATAGAAGAGGAAGTAGCTGGAAGCAAGGAGATCAGAGGAGAGAGCATGAGAGAGAGAGAGAGAGAGAGAGAGAGAGAGAGAGAGAGAGAGAGTGATGGGAGGACACTATGATAAAGCACATATGCACATATGTCAAAAACAGTTTTTCAAAAGTTTCTTACCCTTTGCTCACACTATGTACTGTTTGTGTACATATTACTCAGTTGTCATCGCTCAATGAAAAGGCCACTGAGTACCAGTATTCAGAGCAAGCCCAGGCATAGTATGTCAGGCCCACAACGGCAGCAGGTGCAGCAGGCCTATGAGTGGATTCAAGTACATTTTTCTTCAGAATTACTTTTTTGCAATATGAAAATATCTTTTATTACAATATACGGGGATGTCAGAACTAAAGACTTGGAATCAATGAAACACTCTCCTGTAGCTTTAGTGTTGTTTCTGTCATGTTTTCAACAATCACAACATTCACTCTGAACTTCAAATGAATAAAGCCAGAATGTCTTAACATTTTACTTCCTCCTTACGTTTCCTTATTTTGTTGATGTTTATCACCTATAGACGAGCAATGGCCATCTCTTCATGGTTTTTGCCTCAATAATGCACTGGGTGAATGCACAAGAATTCTTTCACAATTGGACTAGAGAGCAGTTGGTTTCCCTCACAATAAATGTGCCACTATTATCCCAGTGGTACATTTGGCCTCGCTGGCTCATCTTAAGGCATGCAAGGTCCACTGCTATTCACCACCTTTAATGACTTCTCTCTCCCATAGCTTTTTCCATCTTTCTGTCAGCTGGTTAACAGGGAGGAGGTTTCCAGCTTGATTTCTCAGTGACCTGTAGCCCAAATTTATGGGGTTTTTAGCAATAGGGTCTTATCATCTCATTCTGGTGGGCAGCCAAGAGCCTTGGCATTGGCCTATAATGTTTTGGGGGCCCTCAGGAGCCTAACAGGCCAAATCACTGGAGGAAATCCCATCCCTGGCACTGAAGTTTTTCTAGTAACAATCTAATTGCTGTGCCATTATATGAAGGAGAAAATATGACATTTGACTTTCTGGGCCTGAGTTACCTCACTTAGTATGATCCTTTCCAGACATATCCATTTTCTTGCAAATTTCATTTTTCTTTACAGCTGAATAGTACTTAATTGTATAAATGAATCACATCTTCCTTATCCATTCATCAGTTGAGGGACTAGGTTGGTTCCATTTCCTAGTTATTGCAAATAGAGCCACAATAAACATAGAAGAGCAAATATCTCTAGGATAGTGACTGAGTCGATCAGATATATGCCAAGGAGGGGTATAACTGGGTCATATGGTAAATCTATTTTTCAGCAATCTCAGGAAACTCCACACTGCTTTCCATAATGGGTGTATCAGTTTACATTCCCACCAACAGTGTTAAATTGTTCCTATTTTTCCACTTCATCACCAGCATTTATTGTCATTTGTTTTCCTAATGGTAGCCATTCTGACAGGAGAGAGGTTAATTACAGAGTAGTCAATGACTGGGCCAGGGAATTCTAGGTCTGATGCATTTTTCATGGGATCAGTAATTGGCTCCTTCACACACTGAGCTGTTGATCAAAGAGACACACAAGGTCCCTAAAGGAAGACAGAATTCTGTCAAAGATCTTGAATACCTGCCCCAGGCCAAAGGCAAGATCCTATTGATGAAGAAACCACAGAAAGTTATCACACAACACTGAGAGACCCTGCAAGATCCAGAATAGCAAGCAGCCCCCAGATGCTAGCATATGATGTGCGGGAAGGTGCTACATAAGCGGCCAGGGAAAATTGGCCAATAATATTTAGAGAAAGCAGAGACCACTGATATACAATACAGACTGTTGCCATGAAAAAGCTGAACACATTGCTTCCTGGGAGAGAGATCACTTGGGTAATAGACGGGCCATATCCTGGGGAGGGTAGTCAACAGCTTTCAATTTGGCCAAGAAATCCACTTAGTGTTAAGGAGCTCTTAACTGGAATTGGGACTCAGGTCAAAATCCTATGGGAACCAGAAAACCTGGGCTCTAAGGAGAAATCCCCATTACCAGAGAACTACAGAGAGGTTAATCCCAATAGAATCTTCTCAAATTAGAAATTTTTATCAAATTAAAATTTGTATCTCATTTAACCTATCATGATCTCATTCTCCAATGGAGACTCTATTTATATTTTGCAGGAAGCAGTGAGAGAGCCATGGTCATGCCAAACCCACCAACAAGCCACAGGAGGATGGCTGACACCCCGCCAAGAGATGAACCTCCCCAGGCCATTGTGTGGACCCTATCCTGTGGATACCCTTAAGAGAGTGGCAGAATAAGTGAGAGACCTATAACCACAGCCAATAAATCATCCTAGGATAAGTCAACAGGACAGAGAAGGATTTCCAACACATCCCAAAGCAGAAGTATGGAGTACCTTAATATCTCAACAATAAAGCAGACTTAAAACTTACCCACCATGACTCAGGGAACTGAGCTGAGGAGGGGGTGAGAAGAATGTAAGAGCCATGGTGAAAAAGAATATCCAGAGACATGGACCCCTTCGAGAACAACACACAAAGGGGGGGGGCTGGCTGACTACTGTGCTACCCATAACCCCCCAACCCACAGGTTGATCCAGTGTGCCCACTGAGGAGGATACACAGTGGGTTGGGGACAGCGAGGAGGGAAATGGGATACCAATACAATATTTACACATAAAATATACCTAATTTTGAATAATAAAGATATCAAAAGAAAAGAATGATGATAATTGAAAATCCCTTTGCTAATATAAAGTTTTGTGATTCCTTCTGTTTTTGTATCCATCTTTATTTGCCACCAGAATCTCTTAGGCCTACATGAAACCATATACCCTGATGAATTGAAACAAAGAAAATAAATAACAGAGATATAAAAATGGAATTACCATTTAGGACAGACATGAAATGCATTTTTAAACTTACATATCCAAATGAAAATTAATGGTTCAAGTGAAAACTAGGTGTACCCCCTGCTGTGCTGCAGTCAAAGACAGTAACAGGGAGATGTTCTCACTACACGTTGTCATCTTGGCTTAAAAGAATCCCAAATGGTATGAATATGTTATTGACATGGCTGAAAGTTTAAACTATCACACCATATTCTATGAATTGTCACCAGAATTACGAACTTAATTACAGACATATTATACTTTATTAGCCTTTAAACTGCCAATGCAAGTGGAGTCCATTAAGCCAATGAACATAGATCAACAGTAATTTTAGATAAAATAGTTTGCTTATTATTCTTTTAAGAAATTCTTCCAAAACCGTTATGCATTGCTTCTCTTGCCCTGCTGTTAATCCGTTTCATGTTATATGTTTCTGTTGGTATTCACTTCCCCTGCCCTGGCTGTCAGATAGGTGTCTCCCTCCTCATTGCTACCAATGTCAATCAGTTCACAAGGAGACACTTGTCACAGCAGCAAGGACACCTCAATCAGGTTGCACATCCCCTGTTAACCAGTGAGCAACACCTGCCATCTATTTCTCAACCACCTGACACCAATTAAGAAGCTTTTGCTTCAATGAAATTTAATGTGATGCACTCATGTTTTAATAAGGGGGAGGTGGGTAGAGTTGGTTGATTAGAAAGAGAAAAGTGGACATTAATATTCTCTTTGATCTCTGTTTAAATTATACAAGATATGTCTTCCACTGTGTATTACCTGTGTTAAACTGCCTCTGCACTTATGTTCATAGTCAGGAGACAATTAGCGACTTCTCAAGCATCACCTCTCAGAGAGAGGACAGGCCTGTATTTGGGGAGCTCACCTGCAGTTCTTAGTACAGACTTCCTTTTGCCTCAGTGCTCTGATGTACATTGAAACTTCGTTTAATTCTACACTTTACCTTTATGAACCTTGACGAGTTGTTTACCTCTGGAAATATATCTTTTCATCACTGAGCTTGCAGGAGAGCTATTTATTGATGTATCCATTCATTCTTTTTCTCATTGAACTTAGTGGTCTATAATATGTCCTTATTACACTGTACATTCCAAGACCAGAGTCACATCTGGTTCTGAAATTTTTAAATTATTGTATGTAAACATTATGACTACACACAATATGGAAAAATACTTCAGGATTTTTGTGTCAAAATTAGCAGTAAGTGCTTAGAAATAGTTTATTTTATTATTCCTTAACAAGGAATTTTCAACTTGATATAAATTCCTGTGTATGACGATTTATCCCTGCAACCAGGAAAAATGCATGTAATGGTTTTGAAAATAAAGAGAATTAACTTGATCGAAAAAACAAAAAAAAAAAAACCAAGACGAATTTGAAAAACAAAAAATTAAAATCAGCCATTAATCCAATTGAAAAATATAAAAAATTAACTCATGTTCGTGTTGATGATACATATCTATTTTTGGGTCAGGGAGAAGTGAAGTAGATTTTGCTCTGCTCCAAGATCTCTCAAACCTCAATTAAATATGGCTGTATCCTACTTTCATTCTCTGTGCCTTCCACTGGCTCCAATGAGAAAACTAAGGTTGCCTTTTTTATTTTGCTCTCTGTATGTACTGTCATTTTATTCTCTACTTGTTTCTAAACTTTTCATGAGCTCAAATATTGTTCATTTTATGTTTGGATGGAATAACTTCCTTTGGATATCTGAAATGGGAGGCTCAGTTCATTCTTTGGTGCTTCAACTTGTAGTTTTCCTCAAATTGGAAATTAATTAGTAATTAGCTATTTAAATATTTTTCTATACTCCTTATATTTTCCAAGGACTGCTACCAAAAAATGTGTTAGGTTCAAATTAGTTTCACATTTCATTGTTATGTCTCCAGTGTTTTCTCCCAGAATAATAAAATAACCAGCTTTATTTTTATTAACATTGTTTAGAGTTATTGTCTGTCTTTGCTAAGTATATATTTGTTCAGCTCCTGGCCAGGTTGTTTGGTTACCACTAATGTATTTTTCTACTTCTTTTCATACATTTAATAGCATACCAGTCATCCCTGAATGATGCACTTTCTCAGATGTATTGTGGATCAGAGTCAACTGGGAAGAGATTGCAATATCTTGTAGTTCTTCTGTGTTTGATTCCTTAGTGAGGGATGACTATTTTCTACTCTAGTGGTCAGATTTCTTGCAAAAATCTGCTCAAAGCTTTATAAGTTACTTGGCTTTCAAGCTAGGTCTATATGATCCCAAGGCTTTGTTCCCTCTGATTTTCCTATGGGTTTGCTTGCTGAGTTATGTGGTATATTACATAAGCTCATTTATCATTACAGATATGGGAATGGGAAGCATTACTTGTCTAAAGACTTGATAAACTCATCTAAAGCAACAACATCACAACTATACAACTTCATAGTTCTGAGGTCTGAGAATTTATGACAAAAATGTCCAAAGTGTCATTTTTCCTCTTTAATCTGTTGAAGATATTTCTTCCTTGCTTTTTTTTTAAAAATAGATTTTGGTAAGTTCTCTTTATTTGATAGAAATCTTGATATTATTTCCCTTCATATTAATCACTGCATTCTCTGTCTATATTGCCACATTTTTCTCCCTGTTCCTCTTTATCTTACTTATGAGGACATTGTTCATAGGATATCAGATATGCTAAAGGTACTTCCTTATCCTGCAGGTCAAGTTTGTTTCCTCTGTGTACAAAATAAATGAGTACTCCATCTCAGTGTTCTGTTCCTGTAAGTAACCTTTCACTCACACTTCTAGACATAGCCCAAATGAAGTTCAATAAGTTGGACTTGGATTTTTTTTTCTGATATGTAGGTTCTCTATCTATCTGGGGAGAATAGAAGTAGGCCTCCCAGAGATGTCAAACAACATCATTCCCATATCAAATTCAATTTCTAAAGCTTATCTAGATAAAAACAATTTAGTAAGTGTACCATCTTATAAAAATCATCTAAAGCAGTCAAAGTGAGACTCTGGGTATTATCTATCCTGGCAAAAAATTCATTAACCATATAAACCTGGAAAACTAAAAACCAAGTTTTCTTCATTCCAAAGTCAATGGCATTCCCATACCAAAATGAAAAAAAAAATCAAAAGAGAAAAAAAAACAGAGATCACAAGTAGCAAAGTCTAAGGTCTGAGAGAATACAATCCATTAAGTGTCAATGTTTGATGTCAATGCTTAGGGAAAATGCACTGTGGTTTAGTACTTATGTGAGCTGAAATATAGAGTCTTATTTGCTTGTCTCTTGACTACAGCCTCACACTCTTGGCACTGAATTTATCCTCTGAAACAGAGGAGAAGGTGGCTGAGTCACTGAACCTGTCCTGTGTTCTCTTTAGGTGGGTGCTATTAACAGGCATTATGCTTTTATCATTTTGTTTTATCTATATTTACTTTATTCTAATATGACACCATTTCTGCTTATAAAACATTATTAAAATTCTTTTTTGTCTCTGGTTCAATTTAGGGTATGTCTTCCCACCTCACTTAACCAAGTCAAGGATAAGGATCTTAATTTGGATGCCTAGCTCTCACAGAAGCTTGTGGAATGTTGTTTCTAGTGTCCATGACCCCAGAACTGGGCAGATGGAGACCAAGAACCCAAGGGGATTTCCATATGCTTAGTCCAGCTGATTATAGGTGCAAGCTTGCAATCCCAGTACTCATGAGGCTGAGAATGGGGATTACCATGATTTCAAGCCCATTTTGGATTACACAGTGTACCAGTTAATTTCTCTTTGCTTAGACAAAATACTGGAAAATAAGTACTTTAGGGAAGATTAGAATATGTTTTGTATTATAGTTCCAGACATAAATTCCAGGATAGTAGTCAAAGTGTGTCAGGAATAGGAAACAGAGATCATTACATTAGCACAAAGGAAGTATAGAATAATGAATATACTGCATCATCTAACTTTCTTCTTTTAATACAGTCCGAGAACTTTGCCCATTGGTCATCCCACCAGAAATAACCTAACATATAAAATGTATCATAGACGTAATGAGAGATTTGTTTCAGTGGTAACTCTAAGACCTTCCAAGTTGAAATTATAGACCACCATTTCACATCCAGGCTAGGCAGAGATATCTACACTTTCTCTCTCAAAAATGCAAAACCCACCATTGATCTGGAATTTAGGCACTGGGATTGATTGATATGTTATCTTTCTTTTTATGATGCCAAGAATTTCTTACTAAGGATAACACCAAGTGTTCTCTAAAATAGTTCTGTGATGGACATTGAGCATACTTATATAAGAGGAGTATTTGGAAAATAGCATAAATGTGAATCCATTAGCACTTCTTTTTTCCTGAGACCACAGACTAATTAGTCCCATAAGGTTTAGTTATACGTTTCAAACACAACTTTTATTCTGAGTATTTGGTCTCATACTTAATATAAAATAATATTACAAGATGATCTTGGGTCATATATTTATAAGTTTTGTTAAAAGTCACATAAATATGTGTAAAGTACATTAAATTTATAACATTGTTAAAATCAAAAATTTAACTTAAATTGTGTTATTTAATATTTCAAATTATACACTTTATTGTATTTTGTTACATTTTGTATATTTAATCTTTTGAAGATTTCAGATTTTAAAATCTTCAAAACTATTATTATTATTTTTCCTTTGAAAGCACATACTAATTTAACATATGGAAAAAAAATCAGCAGATTTCCCAGAATAAAACGTACACAAATGCCAATAGCTAGAATATTTGTACATATATAACCTTACATAAGCCTCTCTCTAGCACAGAACTGCAAATCCAGATAGGTCCTATATTCTTTCAAACACACAAATTGCTGATGAATGGTTATATAATAAGGAAATAGTGATCAAGCAGTACTTTCAGAATATAAAATCAATTAAAATTAAATCTGCTAACCAAACATAACAACCCATAAGATCTATGGTTCTTACTTTATAAGGCCATTAAAGTATATTAATTATTAGACTAGAGTAAAGTAAAATATGCTACAGTAAAGTAAACCAAAAGCATTACTGGCATAATAAAATTACACATTTTATTGTTTCTTATGGTAGTGTCTAAGATGGGCAATGAGGGCTTACTTACATATATAGAATCATTCCTATACTTAAAATTTATGTTGTAATTCTACCAGTTCAACTAACAGATATGATTGCTCCCAGGTAGATAGAAGACATGAGATAAGAGGTTTCTAGGGAGTATTTGTACAGTCATTTCTGGAAGTCATCTGTACCTTTGTGCCATATTTTAATGGCCAAAAAAAATGTGTCATATGACCTGAATACAAGAGCTTTGAACATAAAAATGTTACTGAGAATCCAGAACAAAAATAAAACATATTCCAATACAAATATAATCTACGGATACAAGTGGCCAATGATCATGACTTCAAAATCATACATCTTGGTGTGAAGTTGACAAGGGGTGGGTTTATGATGGTTAGCACTGTCAATGCGAAAGAAGCATCTAGACATGTCTGTGAGAAATTTTCTTGATTGGGTGAAGAGGAGAGATCCACCATAAATGTGGACAGCACTATTTTATTGGCTGGCACCCTGGATTGCATTAAATGTGTGCTGAGAACCAGTAGTCATTTCTCTCTGCTTCCTAACTGTCTGAGCATGAACAGCTTCCACAAGCTCTTTCTGCCATGCTTTCCCTATCATGATGGACTGTAGTCTCAAACTGTGGTTGAGAATAAGCCCAGACTTTTTAAAGGTGTTTTATCAGGTTTTGTCTCACAATAATGAGAATCATAAGTAATGGATTGTCAAAAATTGATTAAAAACAATGATGAGAACCATAAGGAAAGATTCATTAAGTAAAATAGACTTTGTTTTATGATTTAAATACAATAATACTAAATGAGTATATATATATATATATATATATATATATATATATATATATATATATATATATATATCTCACTATTTTGATTTGACTATCCCTATCAGCCGAAGTATTGAATATTTAGTCACCAGAACATGGCACTATTGTGAGAATTTTAGGAAGTGGGTCCTGATTTGAAGTTGTAGGTCTCTTGAAGGATGACTGTGAATATTTTATTTAGTTCCTCACCCCTTTTTCACTCTGTTTCTAGTCTGGCATTAGATGAACACCCCCTTCCATGCACTACAACTGCTACTGTTATATAGGAAACTGAGTCACACAGAGATGGGACCAGAGATAGAGAATCAGAAAATTTACTCTGATGACATGAACTCAGGGGAACAACTTCCAAAGCCTTATCCCTTAGCTCTGACAGCTCACAGGTTTCGTAGACAAATATAACAGGCAGTCTGACATCATCTTGAGTTCTATACACTGTTGGTGGGTTACAAGTTTCTAAGGTTATGTGATTTGGGGGAACAAACAGAAAAATCCTTAGCCATCAGTCAGTGATAAAAATGGACAAATATAGAACAGAGGCTATTTTTGAGGTGTTTTTAGTTATACTAATCAAAAAAATAACTAATACAAAATCAGTCCTTTCAGAAGCTAAACACATTAATTTAGTTTTTGTTGGAAATGTAATTATGTATCAACATTGTTTTAGTCATCTTCAGGAATATCCTAGCTTTTAGGTAAAATGAGGTTTATAGTCTCGGTGATATCAAATCTATTAATATTCAGTACTTGTGGCTAGCTTTCAAGTAAATTTTGGTTTTCATATTATAATGTATTAAAGTAAATTTATCATGTAAAATTTTAATATTTTAGCTTACCATAATGCTGAACTCACAAATGCCAAGAAAAGACCACAGACTTAAATTTAGACCAAATTAAAACAAGCTATATTTGTGCACACAGGAGCTGGCCATTGGCTGTCTCACCCAAAAGCAGGGCTTCAGAGACCAGCAGCCCACAAAAGAAAACAGTGAGGTTTTTATATCCAAAAACTTGGGGAGTTTCTAACAAGGGTTTTAGCAAGCAGAATACATAATTAAAAATTGGCATTTTTCCCTGGATGGCTTAGATCTTGTCAAGGTCAAGGAGAGGAGTAGTGGATTCCAGGAAGAGTTATAGCATAGTCAGGGGGGAGAAATTCTTGGGAGGGGTAGAGCACAGTCACAGAAATTACAGGCAAGTTCAAGGTCAGATCAAACACAACTTTGTTACAAAATAGCTTTTAACTTCAAGATGGAGTCTGTCTGGTTCTTCAATACACAATTAGCAACTTAATGAGAGAAAATTATGAAAGAAAAATTTAATAACAGTGTCAAGATGGAATTGCCAGGTATCATAGTCAGCCACATGCCACTGGGATGAATCTCCACACCAAGCACAGTTTTGGGAGAAAATTATATATTGAAGTAACAGATACAGGGAAAGTTCCAGAATGGTGAATGAGGCTGGCCCCCTTTCCCAGATCCAAGTTGAGAGAGACCCATCACCAGCACCTCCAGCCAGCAAATTCCAAGGATCAAACAGCAGGAACTTTAGACTTGAGCTCCCACTTCTCTTAGCATATCTATAGCTGGAATTTCACATCCACCTTAGAAATACCTTTAGGGCTGGACCCTAGGAAGTCAGGCTAAGGTGACACCTCCTTCAGCCAGGAGGTTGTTGACAAACTTTAATAAACTTGAATGTGTTTGGTGACATTCTTTCAAATACTAAGGGAACCATAAGAGATTATATATAATAAAAATGACTATATTCTTGTTTCTTTTTTGCATATCAAAATTATGTAAAGATTTATGTGGTTTCTTGTTTTCTGCACCGTAAAAATTAAATTTTATTTATCAGGATAGTGAACATATTTTTCTTTTATTTTTGTTTCATTCATTTATCAGTATCCTTCATGTCAAATGAAGCAACACCTGTGTGAATTAAGCTACAAATGATGAATTTGAAAGAAATCAAATAATTTGCCCATTACTTGAGGATGCTAATGGACTAGTGAAAAATAACACAAATGATACTAAATAGCTTTTTCTTTATGTTTTGTTTTTCTTTTCCTTATTGACCTTGAGTGATTATCTATTAATAAATAAAAGATTTTTCTCAAATACAAAAGCTTGAAACAATTTAACATTAATTCATTTTTCATGGATCATGGGAGTGGATAGAGCCTCTGTGGTTTCTCATTGAGAGTGTGCAGTGAAGTCATTTCTTGAACTCCAAAACATCTTCCAAGCTGACACTGATGGTAATATATTTTTTACTGTGAAAATAAAGTCTGGATCTACTTGGAAGCTTCAAGGGACATTTTCACTTCCCAGAGGCTGCCCTGAGGGCTTTGAGATATAATGTACTCATATCAAAGGGAGCTCACTCATACAAGGTAAATGGAAATATTTTGGCTTCCTAGAGAGCATCTATATCTCTTTTAGTGAATTGACAGGATGTTGCACTCCCCCAACCAAAAAAAAAAAAAAAATCTCCTATTTAACTCAAAATCAACTAATGAAATCACATCTGTAAAATTCCATTTGCCATGTACCATAATGGAATCAACAATGATATCTCATCATATTCACAGGGTTTTTTTTTTTCCCTGCAGTAATATGATCAGTATTTCATAGGGCAAGAGTCATTGAGTTTCTTTTAGAATTTGCCCTATCTTACCACAAAAGTGAAGTTCTAAGTTAATTATATGCTGTCACATGACACAATACACTGTCTGTGGTCACAGTTAGTCCTGCATAGAGGAAGCACTTGCAGTAGCTTCTCTCCTATATTGCCAAATTAATCTTTAGTTCTCGACTCTTTTTTATACTATTCCAGTTCATATGTTGTTCCCGTATTCATGTGAAACCTCCAATTGTTTTGTTGGTGAAGGGAAGATGTGGCTCTCTGAGCCTGGGCAAATGCTTTCACACAGGACCCCAGGATAGCACCTGAGCACCTGGGAGAATGTTTTACATATCTGAAGAACTCTATCTCAGATAAGGCTCTCTTTAAAAGAGCTCTGCAGCCAGCCCAATCTACATTCATATGGTCACCTTTGGTCCCTTAATGACAGTCACCCCAAGAGGCCCAGACCCAGGCCCAGGCCCAGGCAAACACTACTTAAAGTCTTTAAAAAGTGCCTGTAGAGGGCTTTGGGGGAACTTGACTTCAGATATGGCTGTCCACTCTCCGCTACTTGCTAAATAAAGGTATCCATGTCTGAACTCAGTCTGGTCTATCTTCTGCCTCAATTTTCCAACATTAATGGTGCTGAAACAGTTAGAAATTTGTAAATGTTTGTTTTTAGTAGTTTCTTAAAAAAAATTTGATTCTTATAATTTTTAAACTTTTATCCATCAGAAAAGTGAGCAGACAGCCCAAAGAACTAGAAAAAAATCTCTGCCAGCAATGCTTCAGACAAGGAAGTGACATCTAGAATTTATAAAAAGACTGCAAAAATTAATCGCAATAAAACTAAAACAATTAATCATCAATTGGACCATCAAAATTAACAGACATTTTTTAAAAGACAGAATCACACATGGTTAAAAAGTATTTTAAAATTTTTCAACATCCCTAGTAATATGAAAAATGCAGTTTAAAACCTCTCAAGATGCTATTTCATCCCATTCAGAATGGTTATCATTGAGAAAACTGACATCAAATGCTGGTGATTGGTTTGGGAAAGAGGAACTCATTCACTGCTTGCATTGTGCAAATTAGTACAGCAATTACAAAAATTAGTATGAATTTTTTTAAGAAATTAGAAATAGAACTGTTATATGACCCAGATATACTGCTCCTAGGTATATGTCCAAAGGATTGTATGTTCTACATACAAATACTTGCACATCCTTGTTTATTGCTGCTAGCTAGGAAATGGAACCAGCCTAGATGACCCATGTATTCTGTTACTCTCTTTATTTGCCCTTCCCTAAGTAAGTCTTATTTTTCACCTCTGATACCCTTTCTAGTTTCATGGCCTATATTTAATTTATATTTTTGATTACTATATGTAGAAAATAAAATATAATATCATAATTATTCTCTTATAGAACAAAGATATATAATTTAAGGTATATTCTTCCAGCTATATTAATTTCATCTATGATACATCTGTATAATTTATGCTTGAGTCTAGATTTATTTAGAAATTGAAGCATATTTTTCTACTATTCTACAAATCCTTCTTCTTTCTAAAAAGGATTATAATGGCATATTTATTTCTCTTTCTTCTTAAAATGAATAATTTTGATATCCATTGCATAGATACAAAAATACCCAAATCGTGATATATCACTTCTTAGATAGCTTTGAGTTATTAATAAGTATTATTGAGTTTTTTGTTGTTCATATGTCTCCATATTTCCTTCTTGAATATATGGACATGATTCAAAATTCCTATAGACTTTTACTCAGCAGAACATTTTTTTTCTAAGCTGTAGAGTCTTCATAAATCTCCCACCCCAATACTACTTTAACCATACTTTACAGTGATACAAATAAACTTTTCAAATAGAACTTTAGTCCTAAACTAGTTGACTATTGAACTCTATTGAATAAGAATCATTTATCTGAAACCATGCAACTAATAAATGAACCCCTGGTAGCCATACCTAAAAAGTTATCCACATTACTTAAGCAATAACTGTAAGGAATAAACTTCTCAGCTGAATTTGTCATGCTATATAGGACATCATATTAAATAACTGCATGTTTCTAAATTGCTTACTCACTGCCACGGGATAAGGTGGAACTATTATCACACCAGGCTTCCAGAATGTAGGTAGGTAAAACTCAGTAATTGTTACATATTGTTGGGTAAAGAGAGTCACAGATCCCTGACCCCTGTGAGCGAGCCTGCGTCTCTCTGGCCAGCAGGAGACGGACTCCATCGGGGAAAGGTGAATGTGCAGCTGGAGACACAAACACCAGCTGGGAGAAGTGTCCAGGCAGATCTCAAAATTTATTCCAATATCCATCATATATATAACACAAGGATGCATTGTATTGTTTTATCTCTTTCACAAGGGACCTCAGGAAGCAGAAACAAGTCTAAGCTCAGCAAGCAGGAACAAAGTTTATTAACACTTCTATCCTCTGCCTCCAGGGGACACAGTTGTGCTAGGATCTAAAGGCATGAGTTACCATGCTGGGGCTCAGCTCAGACCAAAAGGTGTAAAACACCTCATCCAGCTGCATATTATATTCTAAAACCTAGCTCACAGATATTCAGCCAGGCTGGGACCCAACAACATTTAGCCAGGACATCCATGAAATAAAGCATAGTATCTGTCCACTAATTAAACATATGAAACAAATAATAAGTTGTCCCGTTTACTGATATTATTTCCTGATACTCATCTACCCCAACCATATAAAATGAATCAGCTATTTTCAGCAGGTTTTGCAGTATTAGTGGATGCCTGTTGAAGACTTTGGACTGAAAAGATAGTTTGTAATCTTGCTGTAAGCTCAGGAACTGAAATGGCAGAAATCTTGTATTATTTATTAAGCAATTTTGTGGCAGGTCACGGTTTGTTATACAAATTGTCCAATATCAGCTTTTATATATTCACCCTTGGGTTGTATTCTTCACAATGGGCTCAATTCATTGATTCAAAACCCTATTGGTATCAAACCCAAAATTTCAGATATCTACCTTTTTAAATGTAACCCAAAGAATATTTTTAGGCACTCAGCACCTACCTGTGCTGCACAGCTCACATTTTTTGATAGTTTTAAGATCACCAACTTAAGGTATGCTTGCAAAAATGACCCTGATGAATGTGCCATTGAGAAAAGTCAACAGAGCATCCTGGTTGTGCTGCCCAGTGACATGAACACGTAACTCCACTCTTTGATCACTTCCCGCCTCCTGCTCCAGCAAGGAATGCAGGCTAAATGTCAACCACAATGCTTGGTTATTTTATTGCCATATTCTGGTTATGTCTTTTCCTTGACTGGTCTCAAAATCACCCAAACTTCCCTCAATTGCAATCTGACATAATTAGGATTCTTATTTCTTCAATTGAATAAAAGTAACTTATCTCTTGGAAGAACAAAATAAAGTAATTATATATGAGGGATGTAACTTCTTTCTTCATGGAGCGAACAGCATCAAAATATAAATAGGTCATGTTTTCAAAATGATTTATTGCCACTATTGATTTGTAATTATTATCATTAATTTTTTAAAATACAATATTGTGGTGTAATTAATATGGCCAAATTGTTGCAAGCAATTGTACCTCCATTGTGATGTATAAAGACAATCTGAATATTTAGTATTTGGCAAAATGTAATAGTTATATACCATCCACACAAACATTGATGATGAACAAGTTAAGCAGCTCTTATGAATATATTTGTGAACCTCAAGTTGGATATGATCTATCTGTACATAACATGAGTTTTGCAAAGATCCTTAAAGATTGATGTGTGTAAAAATTATCATACATCAAAGTGTGTGAAGGATATATGAAAGTATAAAAATATTTTTTGGCAATTTTAAATGGCATTGTTACATTCTTGTAGCTTGTTGTTATGAGAACTAATGCCCAAAAGAAATAAACTCAGTCTCAGAAAGAACTAGAAGTGAGAAGACAGAGAAAGATAGAGAGGTGAGAGAAAATAGAATAGAATGAGAAAAAAGATAAAAGAACAAGCCATGAAGTTGAAGCCTCCATGTAATACACACTGTGAATGTATATGACCAATGAAGTAGGGAGAGACTGACTGTTGTGTTTTAGGAAGAAAGTGGCTAAGGACTCAGCCCTATGTCTGAGGCTTCTCTATAATGAGGTCTAAGGCATGTGAACAGCAACACAAGAGTGAGCAGAGTTCTATTACAGTGCATTCTAAAATGATGAACTGTTAAATTAACCGAGCTTTGCATGAAAGTCTAGTATTTTTCTGTAAGACTGAGTTTCTTAGAAAGAATGATTGGAAACCATTAAAGGGAAAGCAAAGCAAATTCCTTCCAGATGCAAGGGGTCTATATTTCCAATAGTTCTTATTACAGACATATGGGTGAGGATAATAGTCTTTGCTTCAAGGCAAACAAAACTAGCACATTCACAAGTTAACTACTCATCCCAGGGACAAATCCGATACAGATTCATCCATCAGAGCCAAGAATACTAAATTGCATTTGGCCATCTACATGTTTCTTATAATAAAGGAGAGAGAGAGGCCATTCACCAAAATCAAGGACTTTGCCTCTGAATCACCAATACGATATTCACTCACATCCCTGGGGATAGATTTATGAAAGTGATTCCTGCACTTTCTTGTGTTCCCTTTTCTAGGCAAAGGTAGTTTTGTTGACATGTAAAACAAGTAGTCTAGTCAGATCTCTTTTAATAAACTAAAATCTTGCAATGCTTAGTCAGTGCTATTGTTATATTCCTTACTAGGAATCTTGGCTCTTTGGAAAGGAGACACTATATCTAGGAAAGACATATAGCTAAGGAATACTTTTAGTTATATGTGGCATTTGTATATAGTAGAGTAGAATTAAAAACCGAAAGCCATTTCCCTAAAACATTGATAGTATTATATTTGCTAGAAAAATGCCTTTTATTCCATTTATTTGTTAATTAACTATGGAATTCAATATAATTTATGATTTGTTATTTTCTGAAAGTAAAATTCAAGTAGGAGATAATGCAATTAACTTTTATCAAGCAACATAAACAACTAATCCGGTTATGGTTTTTAAATATATGATAATGATAATTACTCTAAGTGAAGGAAATTTCCTCCAGTTCACCTGAAGAAAAGAGGCTACCTCACTCCTAAGATTCTAACTTTTTTTAGCTCTATGAAGATTAGAGGTGAGCCAGGAAGCTGCAGTGGAAAATGACAAGTGACAGAGAAATTATGATCTATAGTAACTGACTGTATAAATCTCAAGCATGCATGTTGTAATCACATTATACCCAACAAACACACATCAATATGCTCCACATGTGTCTTCATTAGGAAATCAGTCAATCAAAACCACAATGAGGAAGGTCATCACACTGAGTCGAATGACTCATAAAAAGCCACGGCTCAACTGTGAAATGAGCTAACTGCTCCCTATGCAAGCATGAGGGGCTGAGGAGACCTAGGAATTTCTGAGGTCAAATCTTCCAAACCATTCTAATGAGCTGAACATAGCCAAATATGTCTGTAACCCAAATTCTATGGAAAATGAAGACAGGAAAATTGCTGAGGGTCAAAAATGGCAAGTTCCGGAATCAGTGAGAGCTTCTGAGACAATGAAAAGCAAGAAGATGAGTGATGGAAGGGGAAACTGCAAGTTCTCTGGTCATCACAGATGAGCCCGAAGAGAGCCACAGGTGAGCAAATGGGAAGCCACATGAGCATATATACATGTGTACATTATTAAACACACACACACACACACACACACACACACACACACACCACATATACCATACATACTATGCTTCTTCAAAAAATAAGGTGGGAAAGGCCATGGAAATATATGCGTACAATTGTACACTGCTAGTAGAAAGGTAAATTTAATGACCAACTCAAGAGTCACCCTCACTTTTTGCTGATACAATAAGGAAGCACAGTTGTCCTCAAGTCCTCAAGATTCCGTGTCTGGAACGCTTTGTGGTTTGTTTGACTTGGTAATTTCACTGCTGTAAGAGGTGGACAGGGATGGGGCCTCTTTTGGCTCAGGTGCTAAGGCTTTTGAGTTGGTGTCACATGCCAAAGAAGAATTAAGGGATGCAGACAAGATGTTGCAAATGTAGATTTAAGGAAAAATGTAGAAAAAGTCTTCCAAGAGTGGGAGCATTTCCCAACAAGAAAGGGAGAAGAGGTTGCCAAACCGGGGCCTTGGAGCTGAGAATATAAAAATGGAAAAAATCGAAAAGTATCACACAAGCATGCTTATGATTCCTGTGGGAATACAAAAAAAGAGAAAAATAGGGGAAAATGAGAAAATGTTATGCTCTTTAAGTTAGAACTCAGGAATATGGGCATTGTGAGAGTCTGTGAGCAGCTACACCAAGGGAGGGACTTCTTCAGGGTACAGGGGTACAGTACCTTATCTCTTCAAGGAGATAACGACCCTTCCCACCTCTTTATCAGGTCTATAGGGAGGGTTGGTCTCTTGACCAGGGGAGGGATGACCACATGACTTTGTTCCTCTGATGGGGAGGAACTGTCTCTACCCTTTCCAATGTAACCTGGGAAGAAGGAGGCAGCCTCTTCCTTTAATATCCTCTAAAAAAAAAAAAAGAAAGGTAAATTGGTACAGCTGCTGTCAAAAATAAACAGTTTTGGCAGTTTTTCAAACTTTTATTGAGAACTTTATTATATGAGCACATTGAATGTTGATCATATTCCCATTGGTTTATATTATTACATACCCTCCCAACAACAATAAAAAGTTGGTAAAAGTATTTTTAAAAAGTTACTTATAAAACTACATTATTGCTGTGAAATTTCCATGCTGGATACAAATGCAAAAGAATTTGAAATGATCAAATACTTCCATATGTATGCTCACAGTAGCACTATTCTTTAATTATTCACTTATTTATTTTGCATGTGTGTCTGTGTGTGTGTGTGTGTGTGTGTGTGTTTAGCATGTGTAGTGTGGGATATGCATGGATCCGTGCAGATGCAGAGGCCAGAGACAAACACTGTGTTCTTGCACTCTTCATCCACATAAGCTGTGGCTTTGCTATTTGTGAGCCATAGAGATTCTTTGCTCTCCATAGGACTGGGGTTACAGACATGCATGGCCATGCTTACCTGTTACAGTGAGTGGGTCCGGGCTATTAGAGTCAGACAGTCTCAAGTTCTCTCTAACACTTGTACTAATAGCAAATTCTCTTGTCCACTGAGCCATCTCATCAATACTATTTTAATAGCCTAATGGTAATACATCCCAAATATCCATCAACACATTGAAAAAGACCTCCATTTTTATAGATAATAGAATACTATGTAGCCAAAAAATAAATTAATATATACAAATGCTGCATCATGGATAAACCTCAACAACATTATACTGTCATAGAAACCAATCCTAAAGGTTAGATGTTATGATTCATTTCCTTTAAATATTCAGAATAAATAGATCCATAAACACAGAACATTGGTGAGCTGTTGCCAAAATCTAGGGGCTAGGCGTCTGTGGAGAGAGAATCAAACTATAATCTAGAAAATACTGCAAATATCATAACAAAAGCCTTGTTTAGAAACTTATAAGGATACATCACATTTAGTCATAAGAAACAGAGTGCTATGAATTTTAAGGAATGTATAAATCATTAAAGAATATCTTATGAAAACAGCATAAGTGAATTAAGGGCTAGTTATTTATGAAAAAACTACAAATTTGAAGAGTATAATAAAGTAAGATTTATATTACTGCTATATCTATATAGCAATGGGGTTAATATATCTGTAGATATAATTGCATTATTGTTATTATTGCAGTATTGGGGGCTAAACCAAGGGTCTTGTATAGGCAATTGCTTTCCCACTGAGCCACATTCCCAGCTACAAAGGTGATATATATTTTAGAGAGCTATTAAAGTATGAACAGATAAAAATTTAAGCAATCAATCAGAAACTGTATTTGTCAAGATTACTACATTCCAAGGTCATTGAGTTATTGCTGTGCTAGACTGGTTAATTGGTAATTTTACTTGTGTATGTATGGAAATGGAAACATAAATAGATACTCAAGCTCCTTAAGTTTTGCCTTTTAGCCCATTTCCCTTTACATTTTTAATCATATTTTCAGAGATAACTTTCCTTTTATTCTCTTTATGTATCTGAGGAATTAACAGTCTTATTTTTAGTGGTTTCGTATAATCAAAAACCTCCTGATTCAAACAGTGTATTCAATCCACAGGGGACATTATGACTCTGGCTTTGCAGGTTTGCTCAGTACTGTGTTCAGAATATGAAAATGGAGACTGTATATATCCAATCTATATGCTCTGCTGGAAGAGTTTTGATATAGACTATCCCTTTAATTACATTAGATATACTTTGGGTCAGATTTTTGCCAGAAATTATTATTTTGGGTAATATAGAGCACAAAATTCTGTCATGTGCATAGGTTTCAAATTTACAATCTTATTAATTTTTGAATACCTGAATCAAAACATGACCTCGGGCAGCAATTTATGGAAGGTGTTCTAGTAGAAATCAAGAAATAGAAGGAATTCCAGTTTGGTTGGGGTGTGTGTGTGTGTGTGTGTGTGTGTGTGTGTGTGTGTGTGTGTGTTTGTGAAGCCCTTTTTATAAATGCTTTCAAAAGATGAAAAGTTTTGTACTGAACAGGGTTTCATATCTACAAGAACCATGTCTGAATTTGGGTCCCATCAGTGGGAGAATGTTAGGTGATGATGCAAAAACAGTAAGTAAGCAGATTGTGTTCCTAGAGTTTATTATGTGTATTGAATGAGTCAACATTGTACCCATAAATATTCTCCCTTTTCTTCTTACAACATTGTCATGCATATGTCATTTGTGATTTTGTAATTCTAATATTGTAATGAATCATAGGGAATCAATGAATAAAAAGATAAAGCCATTAACAATGAGGGGCAAATTTTAACCACAATAGTCATGAAAACAATCACAAACGATTTTAAACATAAATATTAAAGGTGTTTTACTCTTTGTAATGGCTAGGTTTTGTTGTCAACTTGATCTTTTTAATTATCTTCGGTGGGTCTCTGAGGATGTTTACAGGAAGGCAGCCTTTCAGTAGGGGGCAGGATGTAAAGAAGCTCAAAGTAGCTGGAAGTAAACATCCTTTCCTGTGTGGGCAACACAGGAAGGAAATTCCAGAGACTCAGGAAGCCATTAAGTCTGGGGAAGGGTTGCAAGACCCCACCCTAAGCCTATATAAAGAAGAAATTCTCTCCTTGACCCTCCTACCTGTTTGCTGTTCTGTGTGTGGTGTTGGTGATGGGTTTTTCTCTCTGCTTGGACCTATGAAAGGGGAGAATCTTCTTTTGCATTCTGGAACTTCCCCTGTATCTATAGCTACAAATAAATACTTTCCTCCCCAAAACTGTACCTGGTTTGAAGATTCTTCCCAGCAGCGAGTGGCTGATTACAATACTCTTCATTACTTTTCATATTAGAAATAGTTCAGGAAATAATATCACCAAAATCCTGAGTGAGGTTATGGTAGTCACTGTGAAGTCATAAAGGCTTCAATCAGTCCCTGTGGGATAGTGGGGTACCATGCTTTAGGGTGTCCTTACACACTCTGGCCCTTACAATCATTCCACCCCCTCTTTAGCACAATTTCCAGAGCCATGACAAGCCTGCTGGCAGTCTGTTTTAGTGTTTTCTTTGTAGCCTCTGGACTTCTGCTTGCATATCTTTTGACTATTCTGTATCAGACTTTATCACATGAGGGCTGGTTGTTAAGCTAGCAATAAGCAGTATCCATAATGTTGCTTCCTCTGCAATTTCTCCTGAGCCCAAGCAGATGTGGTAGAGGTACAATGTCTCATAGTGGGCAGTCAGCTATAGTCTTGTCTTATCAGTGGATCTAGGCTCTCCTCCAATTTCTTTGGCATCTGTAAAATAAAACAGATTCTCCAAACAAGCATGAGAACAGTTTGGATTTAAGAGAGTATGAAAGTTGTTTAGGAGATTTTCGGTGTACCAGCCCACTCTTTCCTAACTATGGGATTCTGACTTGGTTTTCAGTATCAGACATGAGTTTTCTCCCACTGAGCAGGACGTAAATCGAATCAGCGAGCAGCTGAGCACCTGTTGAAGCTACACGCCGCTATTGCACAAGTATGTACATCCTGTCTGTCCGGCTGGTTTATTTCATAGTTGGCAGGGTCCCCTGCTTACCATACTGTTACTTACATGTCCTATACTTGAACAGACTCTAGAAAGCACTTACATCCCAAAGTGGACTTGTCAGTAGCAGAAGACTATGTCACTAGTATAAAAATAGTAAGTAATAGGTAATATATCAGTACTATAAAAATACATAGATTACTAAAACACTGATCTTAGAATTCTTGATTTTAGTATCATTATACTTATTTAATATAACTGGACACAATTACAATATCAAATTTCATATGAGCAATACCTTCTTTCAGTAAAATGGTTGATTTATTTATACAATCAGCAAGATAAAAATAATATTATACCCATACTCAAATTTCTATAAGAGTACATCTATCTCTGGCAGAAATTATAGATAATTATTGTAAAATAAAATGCTTGATTCATGTATTTTATCTGAAATTTATTATAGCAATGCATTAAATTTTTGTATCACAAGGTAATGGGATCCTAAGACAAAATGACTGCAAAAAGGTCATTCATGAGTGTGCCATAGAATGCAGAGACATGCTTATTCCCTTCTCATTAAACTGAATCAGCCCCAGCCTTCAAGAGCATTAATTACTGGCAAATATGAGGTAGCTAACCTTTCCTACTGCTTATTTCTGCCCCCCCCAGCTGATATTCCGTGATCTGTCTCACTGTTTTCTCAAGCTGAGGACTGTTGCTGCCCTTCAGACACCTGACCCACCTGTTCAAAATTGACTTTCATCATGTCATACTTGACTATCTAATAATATTAAAAATATATTGTGAAAATGATCACCTTTTAATACTGGATGCTGGTCATGAACATGTTCTGGATACTACTGGCTAATTCAGTGATGATTGTCCTTTATTCTTTTCCTCATAAGAAATAAAAGCTGGTTTTTCTCCTATATTAAAAACTTAATTGCCCGTACCCATGTCCTTCACAAAGTACTTTAAGAATCTATTCTCTTGATAGCCACCGTCATCCTCTCTGCAAAAGCTTCTGGGACCAAGAACAAGAGAAATGTAGCAGGTGTGCTGAGGACCAATTAAAAAACAAATCTGCACTAACTGATGGGTAATCTTCAGTAAAATCACTAGTGACAATACCAGATGCCTGGGGAAAATTGACATTGACCAGATCCGTTTATTGCTAGCGGGTTTTGATTCATCTGCAGCCGGCAGCTGTTGTAAAGGTAAATGGCTTGCACTCCTATTTTCTGCTTTTATGGGTTTGTTTTGTTGTACACTCTTAGCATTTCTTTTTGTCACCCAGGCTTGTAATAGGTCAGATGTTACCATTTTCAAATGGCCTTTCCATCTTTCATCATTTCCCAGAGAACCAAATTTGCAAGTAGATTAGTGCTACATTTGAGTTAATCACAGTTTGAATTACAAATGATTTGAATAGAGTTAATGAATGCACATTTACTGAAAAGGTGGGCAATTCAAATTAGAAAAACATGAGTGTTTGACCTATTTTTTACTCACATCTATAAAATTTAATTTCACAGCAAGTTTTTTTTTTCTCATTTAAAATACAGTTTCCTTCCCACTCTGTCTTCGCACATAGGGCAGAGCTTGTCACATAGTCAACATCTAATAGTGTTTGTTTATGGTTGAATGAATAAACTGGGCCATATTTATTTCTAAGTGTTTCCCAAATACCAATGCCCTCAGAAAATTAATCTTTATCAATGTATTAAACACAGTCCTGTGTTTTGTCGTTTGTTATGTCTGTATGCTTGTTGTAGTATCCAGTGTGCATGAAATACTAGAACGACAAAATAAACATGTTAAACTTTTGACACAGCTTTTAATGAACAATGCCTAACTTATAATGAACTCAAACCCTTCTGTGGAGCATAGTTGAATTGTTACTTTAAAAATACAATAATAATTTAGATATATTTTACAATTTGGAGGGGAAACTCTCAGACAAGCCTGGGAAAACAAGTGGTGTTTATTTCACCCTGACAGGAAAATTATAAAACTACTTATCTCATTACAGGGCATTAAATAACTTACAAATTACTTCCAAGTTCTATTCAATAGTCACATAAATCCTAGATTCTCACTTTGATGATGTCAGCATATGAGCTAGCTTGCTATGTTGTCAAAGGAGAGGAAGCTTTTTCCTCATTTAGGTAGACTTGGAGATTTTTCTGGGGGATTTGTTAGTTTTCAGTTTTCAATCGGGTCTCAGTTCCAGTTCCATTTGGCTTGGAGCATAGCATCTTCCTGCCTTCACCTTGCATCCAGAGTACAGGGATTTCAGGCTGCATCACCAGGTTCTGTAGTTTGCACAATGTTAACTGCTCCCAGAAATAATATTATACTGACCCATATAGTAGCACAGTTTGAATTAACTAAGACAACCTTATTTTCTTTTCTCATGCTTTCCCATTTCTCACACAGCATACAAGTTCATGTTTTATCCTTTTTTTCAGTATCATAAATGAGTCTCTCTATATATAGCCTGGCCTCACAATCTCCTTCCTATTGTCTTAGACACGAGGATCTGAAATTTCAGGTGTACAACACAACATCTGACCAGGCATTATCTGTCATAAGCACCATCACAAGCCACAGGCTTTAGCTGCAGTCACTCCTATCCCTCAGTTAGCCTTTTCTAGGGGGTTACTCAGTATCTCTTAGAGATCATTCCAGAAGACCCTCCTATCAATTCCTAGATCTCTTTTCCTTCAAGGTTTAGCTTAAGTATTTTAACAGATCCTTGAGACAATTATATTCATGTAAGTTGTTACTTCTCCATGTATTATATATAATATATAATGTGTGTATAAATATGACCATATATTCATATATAATGCATATATATTTATAAAGCAGGCATTTAATAATTATATAGTCCTTTATTTTATTTATTTATATGTTTATTTATTTTGGTTTTATGAGGTAGGGTCTTGCTCTAGCCCAGGTTGACCTCAAATTCACTCTGAAGTCTCAGGCTGGCCTCGAACCCTAACTCACAGAGATCCTCCTACCTCTGCCTCTTCAGTGCTGGGATTAAAGGCATGTGCCACCACACCTGGTCTTATTCTGTTATTTAAAAAAAAATATTTTTAAATTTTATTTATTTGTATATGTATGTGTCCTATGGGTGTGCCTAGATCTCTTGTCATGGTAAATTAATACACATCCAGGGTCACATGAGTCACTGGTGATTTGAATCCTAGCCAGCAAACTTAACAATCAAGCACCTTTAAACACTATGCTGTTGGGTACTGAGGGAGAGAGAGAGTCGCGGGTCCCTGGCTCCCTGCGATCATGTCTCACCAGCCAACAGGAGACAGGCCCCACGGGGAAAGATGAATGCGCAGCAGTAGTCCCACATACACTCGCAGCTGGGAGATGTGTCCAAGCAAATCTCAAAACTTTATTTCAGCATCCAAACTTATAAACAATCCAAGGCTGCATTGTATCACAAGGGGGCTCAGCAGGCAGGAACAGAACCAGGGAAACTCAGCACACAGGAGTAAAAGCTATTAGCACTTACAAACAGGATTTAGGGTTGTCAGCCATCCCCCATACCTCCTGGGGGGCACAGGTATGCTAGGATCAAAAGGCATGAGCTACCATGCTCTGGGCTCTCATCTGGCCACACATTACATTCTAAAACTTAGCTCACAGATATTCAGCCAGGCTGGGACCCAACACTATGCCATCTCCTCAGTCCCATAATATTCCTATCTCTATATTTCTTTATGTACTTGATTATTAATTACATTTACCATAAATAATAAGCTCCATTAAGAACAGGAACATATGCTTTATAAACCAATTAAAATATTAGGGCATTCAGTACCTGGCACTGAGGAGCCATTATGAACAGTTTTAGATAAACAAATAAATACTGGGCAGGAGAGATTGTTCAAAGGTTAAGGTGCTTTCCTGCAAAGCCTAAAAACCTGAGTTTGATTCCCCAATACTCACATAAAGCTGGATGCACATGGTGGTGCATACATAAGGAATTTGTTTTCAGTAACAGGAGATCCTGGTTGGCCCATTCTCTTTGTCTCTCTCTTCTCTCTGTCTTGCTTTGCTTGCAAATAAATAAATAAAAATGTTTAAAATAATAAATATATTTCTATTTCCATTTATTTAGATACTTATTGTTTAGATTTTCAGCAATATGTCCAACAAGAAACAAAATTTCTGAACTATCTGCTTTTTACTTTTATATTTATAAATATTGACATCTATGATGAAGATATACCTTATTCACTGCATACTGTTCATTATTTGAAATCATGAATTACATTCAGCTTAGAAATGAGACAGTATCAAAAGTTCTAGATACAAATAAAGTTTTTGAGGAAGATTTTATGTATGTGCCGAAACTCCAACCAGTTTGCAACAGATAACCCTCAAAGTGATATACACTCCATTGTTTTTTCTTGAAATGCTGTTGGGGAAATGCATTATGTGTATTCCCAAGATGGGAGTGTTGCTAGCTCAGCACAACACTGGAAATCTAGAGTGTCTCTTCTCAATGAGAGTTTATAATTAGTTGCTAATATGTACTGGCTACTTACTTTGCCTTATCTTCCCCTCAAAAGTTATATCTACAATCACATGTATAAATCCTCTTGTAATTTATATTAAAGCATGCCTATCTTGTACACCACACTTACATTTTATAGATTAATATCTTGTTTTCTTGTCTCTGCTTTTCAGACATTTTGTCTCCCTCTGATCCCTTCCCTTTCCTTTCCTTCCCACCTTCTCTCTCTCCTCATTATTATAACAAAACTATGTACTAGTTTGCGGTACAATTTGGAAGTACTCATTTTTGTCTTGTTTAGCTATAGCATCTAGGATTAGGTAGATGTGTTTAAGGTCTAAACCAGTCCCTAAACAAATGTTAAAATACATTTAAGAGAGTAATCGGTGCCTTTGCTTAACAAACACACAACACACACACACACACACACACACACACACACACACACACACACACACACAATAAAGCTTGCTGAGAAAAATAGAAACGGACACAAAATAGGAACAAGATTTTAGTTTGCTACCACCATTGTGGAAACATTAAAAAAAAACACAAAATCTGTGTAAATGTCTTCAAATATTGGATAAAAGAGTTGTACTTTCAGTGTCTTTCCACCTGAATTCGCTCTATTTTATACAATTCAAAGCAAGGTTTGCTTAAATTCTCTATGCCCTCTTTGACAGCACATATTTCTGAGTTCCTAATTCCATTTATAGAAGGAGAAAACCAATTCCCTTTTCTTTCTTTAATCAAAGCAATTTTCAGCCTGGAATACTCCTGTTATGATCCCTGGGAAGATCTGCCCACCCTCACCCCAGGACAAAGATAGACTCTGTGGCCTAGAGGGAGAGTGCCGTTAATTGAGAATCACCACAAACTACTGACAATTTGAACCAGGAAGCCAGAGAACTTGGAGAAAGCTAAAAAGGCTATTCTCCTTGGTATCGATCCTTATATGAAGCACAATCACAGGTCGCCAGCAGTTTTTCCTTCTCTTGTTTAAAATCAGATGTAATTTACTGTTGACAAACAGCGGTGTAAGATGTGTTCGATTTGAGGTCACTTCTCTCTACTTTTCACTTTGATCCTATATTGAACACACGACAAATGCTCAGTTATTTTTAGCTGACTCTGATTATAGCCGGTTTCTTTGGGGACCTGCAGTTTTGCCTGTAACTTCATCTAACATTTACCTGTGAATATCAGAATGCAGCCGCATGGTCAAAAGCCATTTGAGGGTTGCAGGATCTCTGCTGTGTTGTGCAGGTATGACTGTAGATGTTTAAGACTGGGAAGGGTTAAGTTAGACATGAAGAGTACTTTTTTTGCTATTATTTCTTCTAGTTCCCAATATTTAGAGATAAAATAAAATACATCAAAAATATAGGATAGATATCATCTTGATGCAGGGCATAAACAAAGTTAAATTAAAGGAAAATTATTATGTAATGTAGTATTTGGGAAAAGATACCCATGGCTGCAATCAATGACATAGAAGTGGAGATGAGACCCTGTCCTAAACAATATAGAGAAGCCCAGGACTTTGGACAAGAGCCCCTTGATGACAATTACTGAGTGTTCAATGACAAATAAGCAATTGCCACTGACTGGAGAAAAGAGGGAGGGTGATATCTGTGAGGGAGGCCAGATGAAGTTAGGATGCACAGAAAAAAACATTATGTGGCCAATATAATTTGCTTCAGGAAAAAGTAAAACTGTCTCTGATATAAAAAATAAATTGGGAAGCACATTTTAAGAGTATCATATGAAGGCCATGATATATGCTAGAAAGGAAAAATAGTTTATCCTGAAAACTGAGGAAGAGTCATATAATACTTGAATTAGATAATAATAATAGCCAACAATATGCAGAGCTTTTTATGGAAACAACCCTCTTCTAAGTGTCTGCTATTTATTATCTCATTTAATTCTCACATTAACCTTATGAAGCAGACAAAATGATGGTTTTCTTTTTAAGGAGAAGTGAATCAAGGCATGTAAAAGTGAAGTAACTACATTACCAAGGCCAAGGATTTAGTGAGTGGCAGAGCTAATATAAGCATCTCTTACTCCAGAGACTCACTTCGTTAACTCTTTGTTGCTTCCTAAGAAGAGAAACACTAAATCATGTTTGCCTTTTAGAAACCACTTAGGTGGCACTACAGATCAGTTATTGATGAGGATAAAATGCATGGCATGATTTCAGGTATCATGGAAGGCAGCTAATTGGCAGGTGAAAAATAATCTAGATGTTTAACAAAGAAATAACTAGAGGAAGAGGTAATATATAGGCAGAATTGAGAAAAGTACATGGCTCACACATTGAACCACTGATTGCCCCCTGGCCCCCCACCACAAAAAAATTCTTGTGTTGAGTCCTACCTTCTAAAGTGTCTATGTGGAGATTAAATCCTACGAAGGGTTATGAAGTTACAATTAAGTAATATGATCTAGCCATAGCACTTCAGAACTGGTATCTTTACAGCTGAGGGACACTTGAGTCTCTCTCCCAACCTCTTGGACATAGTAAGAAGGCTCTATCTTAAGTCAAGATGAAGCTCACATGAGGAACTGTTTCTGACAGGATGATGATCTTGAAAATCCCAGACCCCACATAAATCAGCAAAGGGATTCCTTTTATTTAAGTGCAAGTTATTGGCTATGACTTCAAGAGCAAGCTAAAACAATTACCTTCGTGAGTCAAGATGAGAAGACACAGGTAAGTTTCATGATACTCAGTTCTCAGTTGGGTCTTCGCCCCTTTCTTAAGGTATGGAACACAAACAAGACCAGTGGGGGAAAAATCAGAAAAAAGGACAAGCGTGGTTATGTAAGTGGATTTTCTGATTGTTCAAGATGAATTTGGGTGAATATTCAACAGACAGTTGTGTGATAGGACTATTGGTAGTTAAGTTGCAAAGATAAATTTGTGGATTAGAAAGATCACTCAGTGTTTAAAGGCACTGTTGTCAAAGCTTGTCAGCATGGGTTCAATTCTGCAGTACCCACTTAAAGTTAGATGTACAAAATAACACATGTATGTGCAGATCATTTGCAGCAGCAAATGGCTCTGATCTATCCATGTTTTCTCTCTATCTCAAACAAACAAATAAAAAATAAATATATTTTAAAAGATAAATTTGTGATTATTTTTATGTTATGTGATTATATAAGCATCCAAATTTTTTGGTATATCAGTGAAGGAAAAAAATTATGAAAAATTTCCTAATTTCTGTTAAATAAAACTAACCTATGCTTAATTTGATTTAAGGTAATTTAGCATAAGAGTTTTGACAGTTGGGGGCGCTGTGGAGATTTCTCAGTGGGTAGAAGTTCTTGCTTGTAAAGTCTGCTGGCTCTGATTTTATGGTCCAGTACCCACACAAGCCAGATGCACAAAGTAGTGCATGCATCAGGAATTCATTCATTGTAGAGGCAAGTGGCTTAGGAATGCCTATTCTCTCTCTCTCTCTTTCTCTCTATCATCTATCTATCTATCTATCTATCTATCTATCTATCTATCTATCTATCTCTCTGCTTGCAAATATATAAAAATAGTTTAAAAAAACAATTGTGGTAGTTTGGAAGACCTTCAATATAATTTATCAGAATTGAAAATTGACATCTCCATGGTCTAATGGGGAATCATTATGTGAAAGTATCTTACAGATGTTACCAAAGTTTTGTAATTTCTCTGGTGATCATGTGTCTGCATGTTTATCAGCCCTGCTTCCATCACACATATCTAAAAGGAAAAAACCTGTGCACCCCCAGCTTGCCACTGAGCAAACTGACTTTGTTGGCATCTCAATTTTAGAAACTATGGAAATTTAAGAAGTGAGAATCACATGATCATGTTTTTGAGGCAAACTTTTCATCAGTGCTCTTTTCTTTGAGAGAGTCAACCTCTCAAAGTCAAACTGATCCTTGAAGAGAGACAGCTCAGAAGAATCACTGAGTCATATCTCAAATTAGCCTTAAATTATCTGTCAAGTAATATTTCTTTTCACCCATTTCTCAGAGTGACCCTCCAATTTTCTGATAAGTAAGCCACTAAATCACACCGGTGTGAAGTTATGAGAGTTTTTAAGACATTTCCAGCTTTTAAAAAAAAATGCCATGGGCTTTTTAGTAAACACTAATGTTTTTTTTTTATGGTGCCCTTCCCTGTACTAATTTTTTCAAGCATTTTAGGAATGGGCTAAAGTCCACATATATTTTTGGGAGAAATAAACACCACAGCAGAGGTTACAGGTCCATGGCATAGTTGCACATGTGAGGGCACACCTCTGAAGATAAACAGTCAACAGAAGGTTGAAGGTAAACAAGAACACCTCAATATACAACCCATGTGTGCTGGAGAAAAGTGCTAATGACTCTTGTTTCATTGATTATTCAGGATGTATTGATTCTAAGGGCCAAGTATAAGAAATTGAACTGCCAGTACATACTGGATATTACTGATCAGAACTGAAAAGATTAAGGCATGTGTAACTGGTCATGCCTGCAATCACAATATTTGGAAAACTGAATCAGCAGGATCAGCAGGAATTCAAGATTAGCATAGACCTCAGAGTGGGATTTAAGGCAGCCTGTGCTGCAAAGTGAGACCTGGCCCCAGTAAGAAAGAAAAATAAACTAAAAGAATGAATGACTGAATAAATAAGTAACAAGATTGAAAGTTATGAGTGTAGTACTATGACATCTAGAGAAAATAGAGGAAAGTTAATTTTAAAAACTTCTAATAAGTCAAAGAAGGTTTCTGTTCAAGATGGCCAACTAGAAGTCACACAGCAACATTTGGGGAACGAGGGTTAGTGTTTCCATCAGTGATCCAAGCCAGGGACAGACGCTGCACCCCCAATCCAAACTTAAGCCGCTTCCCTGTAACAGATCCTGACACCGGGAAGATGCCATCACAGATCAACGCTCTTCGGAGGCAGTGAGTTGCCCATAACACAGCCCAGCCTGTGGCTTCTGAGTGCCCACTTCTGTCTGCATGCCTCTGTGCTTGCTCTGTTGCCCACCCCTGCCCTCCATGGCACTCTCCCTGGGTGCCCCTTGCCCAACATGCAACCCCCCAGATGCCAGACCCAGCTTCCCATGGCTTGTAGGAGCCCCTATGTGACGGCCCCATTCCCTGTAGCTTGTGCATGACCCCGTCCCTGCACCAGCTCCCTGCAGCTTTTACGTGCTCCCCAGGGCACCTGCTCCATTCAGTGGCGTGTGCAGGCCTTGTTCCCTGTGCTTTCCACACACTTGAGCCTGCTGCAGTTTCTGCACATCTGCAAGTTCCTGCAGTTCCCATGGCAGGAGGCCCCAGCTCCAGAGTGCTGCCTGGTCCCCACACCATACCTGGTTCCAGAGTGACCTGTGAAAGAAGTCTGCCACGCCCCCTCCTGTGTTACCTAGTCCCTCCGAGACCCCGTACTCCCCAGCAGAATACCCCCAGACTCACCATTAAATTATAGCCACTGATCAAAGGACACACACACACACACACACACACACACACACACACACACACTCACGGAAAAACCAAGTGAGTGCCCAACCTTCACTGTGGATCCCAGTGTACTTCCCACCTACATTATCAGAGTATAGACAGCTCAAAGGCACCCCTCCAACCACCCCAAGTGGAATTGAAATGGGAAGATCTCAATGCAGGAAGAACACACCAACTGAGGAAACCACACCAAACCTCGAAGTCCCACGTGGGTAGACAACAGCAATAATACAAAAGAGAGAAAACAGATGCAGAACCAGCAAGACATAACAGTGAGCTGAGATCATACTGGCACAGGTCCAAAGGAGAAGTTAATGTCAGTCATGGAAGAAAAAGTCAACAAACACTTCAAAAGTATACAAAGCCAACTCACAAGCTTTGCCAACAGGCTTAATATAAGAGAATCAAATAGAGTTAAGAAGAGAAATGATGGAGCTAAAGGCAAACAAACAAGCAGAAAGTATCAAGAACTAGCTATCCAAATTAAACAAAGACATGTGAAAATATAAGAATTTGCACCAGGAAGAAATAATTAAATCACATCTTGAAATGAAAACACAGCTCAACAGAATGATAGAGGCAGCACTAAAAGAAGTTTCAGAAAACAAAAACCATATTGAAGTAATAAAAACCTCCCTGGAATCTCACTAACAGAACCAATAACTAGGAAAACAGAACCTCAGATGTCAAAAACAAATCAGAAGCAAATGTGAGGGACATCAGAAATTTGATGAAATTCAAAAGAGCAAGTGAACAAGACTCAAGGGAAATGTGGGATACCATAAAAAGACCTAATCTCAGGATCATGAGTATCCCAGAAGGAGAAGAAAACCAGGCTAGGGGCAAAGAAAATATTTTCAACAGAATTATTCAAGAAAATTTTCCTTGCAAGAGTTACTCCCATATAACTACAAGATATAGGCAGGACTCCAAAGAAGTTGGACCAAATGAGGTCCTCTCCAAGACATATCTTAATTAAAATGCCAAATATTGAGGGTAAAGAGAGAGTCCTTAGAGCAGCAAGAGAAAGGAAACTCATCACCTACAAAGGCAGAACCATCAGATTCACCGCAGACTTCTCCATAGAAACCTTAAAAGTCAGAAGTGCTTGGAATAAAGCTATTCTAGACCTAAAGAAGTACGTATTTCAACCTAGACTACTGTACCCAGCAAAGTCATCCATCATAATAGATGGAGAAATGAAAGTATTCCATGAAATTAGCTAGCTCTGTAATTACTTGAATACAAAACCATACATTCAGATTATACTACATGAGATATTCCATGCAAAGGAGACACACAACTGACCCCAGGAAAGGAACAGAGAACAAGCATGGTAACACCAAGGAGATAACAATGACAGCTCAGATATCAACCCCCAATAGTCCCTCCAACATGGCAGGGCTTAAAGCAAACCTCACCTTTGTAACTTTGAATGTAAATGGGCTTAACTCTTCTATAAAAAGACACAGGAAAGCAGGGTGGATCAAAAAAATAGACCCTTCCATCTGTTGCCTTCAAGAAAAGCACCTTATCACTAAAGACAGTAACCTACTGAGGGTAAAAGGATGGAAATAAATTTTTCAGGCATTTGAGAATAATAAAAAATCCGGTGTAGCTACTCTAATATCTGACAAAGCAGACTTTAAACTGAAATCAATATAAAAAGGAAAATGATGGCCATTTCTTACTCATCAAGGGAATGATCCAACAAGAAGACATCACTATATTAAATATGTATACACCAAATGCAAGGGCCCCTCAGTTCATAAAGCATAAATTACTCAAAAGCAAAACAGATATAGACACCAACACCATCATAGTAGGAGACTTTAACACTCCACTGTCATCCCTGGATAGATCTTCCAAATATAAGACAAGCAGGGAAATAGTGTTGCTGAACAACACCATAGACAAGCTAGGGATAACAGACATTTACAGAACATTCCACCACAAGGACACAGATTGTACATTCTTCTCAGCAGCACATGGAACCTTCTCCAACATTGACCACATTCTAGGTCATAAATTTTTCCTCAACAAATTTAGGAAGATCAATGTAATACCCTGCATCATATCAGACCACAACACATTAAAGCTAGAAATTAACAATGGGAGAGGATCTAAAAATTTCAACAGATACTGTCATCTAAACAACTCACTCTTGAACAATGAATGCATCAGACAAGAAATCAAGCAGGAAATTCAGAATTTCCTAGAAACAAATGACAGTGGGGACACATCCTATCAGAACTTGTAGAACACAATGAAGGCAGTCCTAAGGAGGGAATTCATTGCACTAAATGCCTTCATAACAAAGACAGAGAAGGCTCAAATCAACCACCTATCCTCCCACCTAAGATCATTAGAAGAGATTTAAAAGTCCAACCCTAAGAACTCAAGATGCAAGGAAATAATTAAGATCAGAGGAGCTGAGATTATTGACTTGGAAATGAAGAAAACAATTAAGAAAATAGATAAATCAAAGAGTTGGTTCTTTGAAAAAGTCAATAAGATTGACAAACCCCTGACAAATCTACCCAAATGAAGAACAGACAAGGCTCAAATCAACAAAATCAGAATGACAAGGATGAGATCACAATGGACCCTGAAGAGATTGGAAGTATCATCAGGTCATACTGCCAAAACTTCTACTCCACAAAACTAGAGAAACTGGAAGAAATGAATAAATATAAATATTTTTTTGGACACCTACCAATTACCAAAGCTCAGCCCAGATCAGATAAAGTTGCTAAATAAGCCTATCACAATCTTTGAATTTGAATCTGTAATGAAGAACCTTCCCAAATGGAAAAGCCGAGGACCTGATGGTTTCTCAGTTGAATTCTACTAAACCTTCGTCATAGAACTGAAACCACTCTTTCTGAACCTTGTTAGGGGCATAAAAAAAGAGGGAAGGCTCCCAAACTCCATCTTTGAAGCTAGCATTGCCCTAAATCCCAAACCAGGCAATGATGCCCCAAGAAAACTACAGACACATATCCCTGATGAACTTAGATGCAAAAATCCTGAACAAAATCCTTGCAAACCGTATACAAAGCCACATCAAAACTAGTATTCACCCTGACCAAGTAGGCTTCATCCCAGGGATGGTTCAAGATACATAAGTCAAAAATTGTAAATCACCATATTAATAGACTCAAACACAAAGACTACATGGTCATCTTAATAGATGCTGAGAAGGCCTTTGACAAGATTCAATACCACTTCATGTTCAAAACCCTAGAAAGAATATGCATAGATGGTCCATACGTCCATATGATAAAGACAATATACAGATCTCCTAAAGCACAAATCATTCTCAATGGGGAATGACTCAAGGAGTTCCTGCTTAATTCAGGAGAAGACAGGGGTGTCCAATCTCACCACTGCTTTTCAACATAGTGCTTGAAGTTCTAGCCATAGTCTGGGGGTGGCATTCAACAGCTTTTAATTCTGCCAAATAATCCACTCAGTGAAGGGGAACCCTTAACTGGAACTGGGGACTCAGAATGAAATACGAGAATCTTAGGCCCCCAAAGAGAAATGCACTATATGAGTGATTTACATAGATCTATTAACAAGAGTATCTAACCAATTCAGAAATGTTTATCTAAGTTAACTTATACTGATCTCATTCTCCCATGGAGATTCTGTTTGTATCTTTCAGAATGCAGAGAGTGCTATGGATCCTCCAACCCTACCAAGTAACCACAAGCTGACACCTGGGCAAGAGATGAGCTACACTAGATCTACCATGAAGGATACACATAGAATCCTGCAGAGAGTTGTTGGATAAGCAAGAGGCCCACAACCACAGCCAGTCAGTCAACACAGGATAAGCCAGACAGACACTAACATTTTCAACAAAACCTAAAGCAGTAGTACAGAGACCCACCTAAGAACTCAACAAAAAAGCAGCCTTAGTACCCACCCACCATGACTCAGGGAACTGAGCAGAAGAGGGGGCAGAAAGACTGTAAGAGATATGGTAGGGGAGAACCGCCAGAGACATGGCCTCCCTCAGTAACAACATACAGAGGGGTGTGGAACAAGGTTGACCCCTAGGCTCTCCATAACCCCCTACCCCATGGACTGATCCAGACTGCCAACGGAGAGGGATATCAAGCCGATTGGGGATAGGGAAGAGGAAAATTGGGGAAATGGGGATACTGACTCATTATTGGCCCATTCAATGTATATAAATAGTACTATAAAGGAAAAAAAAAGAAATAAGAAGAAAAATTGTGTAAATACTTTTTGGTTTAATTAATGAAAAGGCATGTGAATATCTAGGAAAATGTTAAAGATGTTCAAGGAGGTGATAAAGTGAAAGGATCAAGGAATCTTACTTCAGAACCTCCTATTAAGTAAAAATAATAATAAATATAAACAAATCATTAGCAAAGTTGATTAATCTTACCCCACCAAATACCATAGGGAAATAAAATTGTGATACTGTAAAGACGGTGTAGAAAGGAAGCTTCAAATACAAAAGGGAAGATAATTTATGAATGAATTTTCAGGATAAGGCTTGTCTGGACTACGGACACTGTTGCTAAGAAGCAGAGACAAGTTGATTACATATAGTTACTCTCTTTTTGTAGTAACAGAGCTTCAAAAATCTTTAAATTTAGGCATTTTCTAGAGTTTTACCACTTTGTCATCATAAATGTCAGATGAACAAAAGCAAATTGTTTTTGAAAATGCCAGGATAAAACATACCCAAGTCTTTCTCTTTCAAGTTAGAAAATACAATTAAAAAAAAGTAAAGATAGGGATACATAAGATTTTAGCCCAAATCTATAATATATAAAAGCATATTTTGAACAAACATTTGTTATTTAACATAAACTATTGATTCCATCTGTTACTCAAGCTTGATGAGATCACAGACATCTTTCCTTTCACATTTATCACAGACTACTTTGCATATGAAGTTTCTTCATGATTGTCATCATGGTCTTTCTAAACCAGAATCCACACTTTTATACTGTTTGTATTTGGTGATAAGAAACTCTACCTTAACATATTTGGACTCAAGATTCCATTCGGATTGATATGGCTACACTAAAACTCCCCAAATAACTCCATATAGCAGAAAGAGTAAGAACACTATCACTCATTAAATAAAGCCAGCATCACTCCTACACTAAGCCAAAAAAAAAGGCTTATAAATCAATATTTCTGAATAAAAAGGACATAAATATGCTCAATGCAATATTTATCAACCAGTCTAATAAGACCTTAAACATCAAAGACAAAACAAATATCTATCATGATTGGTATTCTAGTCATGCACGAGGTGTTCAATAAATGGAATTCAGTAAATGTAAGACAGCACATTAAGAGAAGCAAGGACAAAAATCATAACCTCACCTCAATAGAGATAGAAAGGAGTTTTGACTTCTTCGGTGTCTCTTGGTGATAATGCTCTGAACAAGCAGGGTTGAGAAGAAACACACCTTGAAAAAATAAAAGCTATGTATATGTAGCAGTTACCTTTTTGTTGTTGTGACAAGCTACCTGACCAAAATTGTTTATAGATTAAAGTTGAATCACCCTCATCACATCACTAGAAGACCCCATGCCTCCCCTGCCAGAGAGGTACAGCCTAGCCAGGGAGTAAAGGAATCCATTCCACCAATGTCCACTGAGACACGAAGATGCACATTTAGCCACATGGACACTAAATAGTATCACAAACACAAAACGCTTTATGTTTCAACCTCTACTTATTCTCAAAGGAATCTGGAAGTTTCAATCAAAATTCATTATTGGAACATACACAAAAACAAGTAATCTGTGTGGATGATTTAGGTTCTCCCATTCAGTGCAATGTTAAACCCCGTCAATAGAATATAGAGAAATAAGCTGTTAGCACTAAATAAACTGTAAGACATAATGGCCTCTGTCTTAGAGACTACATGAGATTGAAGAGCTGTATTTGATTAATTGACACATTTGAATCATAATATGTTCAATTGAAAGGATTTTAGTATTTGAGATGATAATAGTAATTTTATAAAACATCTGAGGTTATGTTTGGTTTAGTTCCAATGTGATTAGGCAAGCATAAAATATCAAGCCAGAATATTTGGAATGCCTGCCACACTTTCGTTGGTCATCATTATAGCTTCTAAACGCTCATTTATTAAATACTCTGCACTTAACAACATACATTTTTATTTTTTAATTTTCGAGATAGGGTCTCACTCTAGCACAGGCTGACCTGGAATTCATTATGTTGTCTCAGGCTGGCCTTAAACTCATGGCGATCCACCTACCTCTGCCTCCCAAGTGAGGGATTAAAGATGTGTGCCACCACGTCTGGCTACCACATACATTATTTTTGAAGTAAGGGAAATCTAAACTACTATAGAAAAACCTGAAATATGCATGTTTAGCAGAAACCTAGGCTCATACCAACTTCAGTGTTTATTATTTTTACAACAATGTCTTAAGCTTTGACATTTTGATATCAGAATCAGGTTTTATAGTTTGATAGCCATTGAGAGCATATTTAAAATTGATTTATTTTGGTTTTAGCTTGATCTGAAGATGAGTCCTGGGTTGATTCTGACAAAAATTCTTACCAATTACTTCATTGACCATATCAACTCAAAGTACCTTTCATATTGAGTTTCTCTGCAGTATATTCTTCAATACTTTATTCCCCTCTTGTTCAGGGTTGAAAATTATTTCTGATATATTGTGCTTCATGTTTTCTGTTGTATTATGAATTGTGGATAAAATGTCCACACTAAGTTGCCTTTCCTTGCTCATGAGAATTGCACCCAAGCACAGATGTGCATATTAAATAGAAGGTGAATTCTCTTCCTTTAGCTCCAGTGATTTCACAAACACGGAGAACACACCGCATGTCCCAGGATGCTGAACGGTAATTAGTCACAGAGTCCTCCACTTACTCTATTGCTTTGGCAAAGAGAACCTTCTTGTTAATGGTTTGGTACTAATGTTCAAGTATTATGAAAAGTTTTTTTTTAAATATTTTATTTATTCATTTCCAAGCGGAGAGATAGAGATAGAGAGAGAGAGAGAGAGAGAGAGAGAGAGAGAGCACCAAGAGGACCACACCTTGTGGGTCTGCCTTATGTGGGTCCTGGGGAATTGAACACAGGGCCTTAGGCACTGGAAGCAAGTGCCTTAACAGCTGAGCCATCTCTCCAGCCCTTGTGAAAAGTTTCGATAATATCTGGTGGTGCTTTGAATGTAATAAGTCCTCCAGAGACTCTTGTGTTTAATACTTGATCCCAACTGGTTCTTGGATTCTAGAAGGTGATAGGAGGTAATGCCTTGCTGGAGGAAGTCTGTCACTGGACGTTGGCCTTGAAATGCCCAGCACAGCCCCACATGTGGTCTCTGTTTAGTTCCCTAGTATTGACATGATAATGTGACATGGCTTCCTGCTCTTGGCACACTCTCCCCTGCAGGACAGAATTCCCCTGGAAACTTTAAGCAGATATATATGGCAGGTAGAAATACCCCGAGCTAAAGCACACACCCCCTCCAGAGACAGAGGTCCTAAGTATCCCACCCTGAACACCAGTAGCCCTACTGAAGAGGACCCCCAGGAAAATGGGCAGCAGGTGGATTTCAATCTATGTATACATAACAACCCAATGTTTAAAAAATTAATTAATTGTTAATAAAAGAGCAAAATAAGAAATAAACTATTTCCTACTTTAACCTGGTTTTAGTTGGGTATTTTGTCCAAGCAAAGATATCATAACTGATATAAGTGAAATGTTGATGGTTTGAACAGAAATTCAAGAGCATGACAACTAAATTCCAGTAGTTATGATAGTACCATCTCTGAGCAAGGGCCTTTCAGAGAATTTATACTGAAGGACTGAGATTTTTTTTCTTCACTCTGTTAATTTCTCAATCTCTCTTGAGGGAACAAATGTGCCATAAAATTTAATTTCTCTTCGAAGTAGATAAAATATGATTGAACATCATATTCATAAGTAGATTTTATATGCACTTATGAAAGTAATATATTTTCCTTACTTTTTAGTGGTAAACAATGATTGTACCTCTTGTGAGTATGATGCTGATGGTATGTTTCTGTTCAGTTTGCTCTGATTGAAGCAGGAAGAGATAAAACACAGCTGTGGAGAAGGGCTCAATCCTTTCTCGCTCTCCTCACACTGCTATGCAAGTGTGTGTGTGTGTTTTCCAATCCTGCTTTCTAATTACTGATTTGAATGGTTCTGCAGATTAAAAATGAAGTTCTTAATTGAGTATAAATGAGTTTGGAAAATATCCAACTGGCAAAGCACTTTTCTTCTTACATTTATTAGAATCAAGATGTTTCCTAATTGAAGGTGCGAGAACACCATCATATCTTTCACATCTTTGATGTTTATGTCTTGTGGGAAAAAGCACTGAGATTTTTTTTTTTTTTTGGTTTGGGAATTAAAGTAGGGTGTATAAATATATTTTTAAAAACTCTCAAAACATATTTTTATCAAATTAACTACTTCAGCTCTTAAAGTCTCCTGAGAGACCCCTCACCCACATGACAACAGCTGCTAGATTTTTCAGCCTTAAATACATTTAAGACAATTAATCATTAAACTTTATTCAACTTGAGACAACATGAGCAAATGTTTTTGATAGGTTCTAATAGCATGAGTGAGCAATAAGCATCAAGCAGAGGCACAAAAAGCAACTCTCTCTAGAACCATGGGTACTTATGCTCACCTGCCCACCAATCAGGCATGTATTTCGTTTCAATTTAATCCTTTCAGAATTGTCTTGTTTTGATCTATCATGAATATTACTGACAATGTCCATACTTCTATTATAAAAGTAATTTTGAAAGTAGGTTTTTGCTCTTAGGTTATGTAGATTAATCAATTGGATTAAATGCAGTAAAATATGATGTATGTATATACAACACACATTGTACATAAACATATAAATGTATATGTATATAAATTATTATAAATATGTATAAATATGTGTTATAACAGAACAACATGAAACAAAGAGGGAGTTGCATATATTTCTGAAGTATATGAGGTATTTATGAGTGTTATGTTAAATTATTGAACAGATAATATCACTGGCAACATAAGGCCATTTCAAAATTATCTACTGACTTAAAAGTATTTGAGTGGAGCATGGCCTTAAAATCTAGTACTCTGGAGGCAGAGGTAGAAGAATAGCTGTGGTTTGAGACCATTCTGAGACCACATAGTGAATTCCAATTCAACCTGGGCTAGAGCAAGATGTACATCGAAAAACAAAAAAAAAAAATATTTGAATTATAATCATAAGATTAACACTTCATTATTTTAACATTCACATTTTCTTTCACTGTTTAAAATTTCAGTCATAAAACTCTAGTTTACCAGATCAAGGTAATTTGGATTAAAATTGGAAAACTTAGAGAAGAGTCTGTCTGGGTCCTAACTCCATTCTTAATTCTGACTGCATGCTTTCATTAATAACATATTAAACATATGCAAAAACAACAGCTTCAAATATAGTTTTATGGAGAGAAGACAATATAGACGGGACGTCTTTCACTCCTTGGGCTCCATCCACCTCTTTCTGATCTTCCTTCTCTGAGAGAGAAGGACCATTCTTAGTCACGGGTAGATGACCATCAGCCCTACTCTGATGGTAGCAGCAAATGAGTTGTCAAGGTTCACTTTCTGAGAACATAGGCTAGTTAAGCTTCCAAGAATCTAGACTCCTTCAGATAACCCACTACATATGGCAGTCAGCTTTATAAAGGAAAAGGGGAAGGAGAATACAGAAAAACAAGTATCTTTCATTTGAATAGTTGGTGATTATTTTTTAACTGATAACTTTTCAATCTAACTGTATGTTAAGACAGTATGAATTTTCTTCATTTGTGTATATATGTTTATATGCATGTATGTGTAAGTATGCAAATGTGTGTATATGGATGTGTGTATGTGTTTTTGTTTGTTCAAGAGCATGTGAAAGTGTAGGTGCATTCATAACGCGAAGCATGTGTAAAAGTCCAAAAACAACTTTGGTGTTGGCCCTCACCTTTCTATTTTATTTGAGGCATGGTGTCTGGTTTCTCTCATGGACCTTGGTCTGTAGTTTAGATTTTGCTCTCTGTTGCTTTTTTTTTCTTTTTTCTTTTGGCTACGAGTGTCCCCTTCCATCTTACTGCTGTCAGTGTGCTGGGATTACAGAAGCCTGTCACTTCTTCCAGCTTTTCATCTGGGATCTGCAGAAAGAGGGTAGAACTTGAGCAGTGAGCTTTATCCACTGAGCCGTCTTCCCAAAAAATATTAACTTTAAAACAAACATAAACTATTCTGCATATATTAGATTATTGTCATTTGTAGCATGTAAAACATTCCAATGTGAGATTTACAGACTTTACAATGCAAGCCTACCCTTTAATTAATTCAATTATTTAATCGTGCCTTTTTGTAGAACTTCATGCAACTAGGAACCCTTGTGTTCTTTCCTAGGTAAATGTGTTCTGTGAAATTTTTGCCAGTTAACATGGTATTAGGAAGAAGGGTGTCATGTCCAAATTAAATTGAGTCCTTGAATGAATTTTACCTAAAGCTTCATTTTAATTTATTTTTCAGAGACTAGACACAGAATCTGAGTCACAAAATTTCTGCCAGCAGCTAAGCTGCCGCTAGAGAAGAAATTTTGGATAAGCATGCCCTGTAATTAATTTAACAGTTTTCAAACCTCAAATCAGTTGGCAGAGATTTTCTGGAGTGATCCTTGTTTCCCTATTCATGTTTATGCAAACTTATTAGCATATTGTGACACTAACAGCCGTTGCTAATAATAAATAATGTCTTAATTGTAAATGATGTTCCAAAGAAATTTACCCAAAAACATATATTTCTAGCCTAACATTTTGGCTCACTTGTCAGCAGTTGTACAGACACGTGCGATATTAAGTTATAACCCAGCAAAGGCTTGAAGATCATCTAGACCATCACCACTATTATTTGGTTGTCTCTCACAGGGACATCAGACATCTGGTTTCAAAGATAATGGCAGTAACAATTATTTGCATCATAGCTCTAGCTAACTAGATAGCTGAAAACATCTGTTATGATCTTCAGTTTCTCACACATGTCCCCAGAGAGGCTTTGGTAGTTGAATTATTATCTCGTTTTTTTTTTGCCATTTCTTTCTGCAATAGTTATTTTTTTCAAGATACAGATTACTTGATACTTAAGGAAATTGACTCTAATGCTGGTTTCTCCTTTTAAATTTAATCTCAAGGAGATTATTTTACAAACTTTCTAAGAAAATTATTTTGCTAAAGGTAGAATTTTACTCCCACAGTTATATAGAATAATAATAATAAGTATTATTATTATTATTGGTTTTTCGAGGTAGGGTCTGGCTCTAGTCCAGGCTGACCTGGAATTCACTATGTAGTCTCAGGGTGGCTTCGAACTCACAGCAATCCTCCTACCTCTGCCTCCTGAGTGCTGGGATTAAAGGCGTGTGCCACCACGCTCGGCCCATTAGAATTTTTTTTTTTGTATTTTTTAAGTGTCCATAATGAGTTACATTATTAAATGGGCAAACAGTGAGTTGTTATCCCCAGTTCCCCGAAGAGGGGGCGGAAAGATTGTGAGAGCCTTGGTGTGGGAGAATACCCAAAGTCATGGCTCCCCTCAGCAACAACACAGTAGGACTGATTGAACCAGGCTGACTCCTAGGCTATCCATGGTCCCAAGCCCCAAGGACTGATCTAGAATTGTTTTTTTTTTTATTCCCCCTATGGCCAGATTTTTGCTCTGATATGTCAAACTAATCATAACCAAAGGAACTCGTATTTGAACTGACATATATTGGTTTTATTATGTATCCGCATACATGTATACTCTGTTAACATGAGGAAATACTTATTTAAAAGTATTAGGGACAATACTATATATTAGTGGCTCACTATGCTTTGAACTCTTCCATGCTTAGAGAATTTGTAAGACACATTATCTCTTCTGATAAATGTAGAGAATGTTAAGAAATTTGTGGAATAAAATAAACAATTTAAAGCATAAATTCAGTAGCATTCAGAAGAAAGTTATCTGTGAAAGCAAAAGACGTCAGAACAGATTTTATCTCCAATGAATAGTACATTTCATGTTCATAGCAACGCAGCTTGCGTAACTTAGGCATGCAATACTTGTTACCTGCATAACAAAAGGAAAGCAAGAGTGAATAATCGAACGAGGACACCTTCGAAAAGGGAAGGCATCTGATCTTGCTTTGAAGAATGGATATGATTTTCATAGTTCAGGAGGAAGGAAAAGGGAGAGCGGAGTATGACTCCTATGGTGGTGGGGGGTTGGCAATATAATAGGAGCAGTGAGCAGAGCAAGTAGAATAGGGGTGGTTTTGAAGACAGGGGATGCTAAATATTTCAGCGTAAATACCTACTCAGATACAATTTATATGGCATATGAGAAAATATATAACCGTCATATCATCAAAAAGTGTATAACTGATGAAGAACTGCACATACATTATTTTTAAGAAGACACAAAGAAAATGTAACTGTGAACAAAACACAGAGGGACTCGATGCATGTCTTGCACCTAAAACCTTGCAATGGCTTACACTACCCTCATATAGTAATACGATTTAAACAAATAACTTCATAACTGACTAGATATATAGAACAGACAGAAAATTTCTCCAATACTTTAAATATGTATAATATTAATGACCAAGGAGGCATTTTATCAAGAGAAGCCTATACTGAGTGATTACTCACTTTGAAGATCTGGATTATCCATGCGTCAAGTAGCCATAATAAGTAGACAGAATACAGGGCTGAGGTTTACATAAAAGATTATACCTGGAAATGTGATGCTTATACAAGCCAACAAAGCTCTATACTGGAAAATGTTAGAATCATCTCACTAATAATATTTATTTTTGCCTAAATTAAAAGATTATTTTAGGATGCTTCTAAAAATATTTGCCTCATAGCAAATTACTTTCAGTTGTAATTAATTCCAATTACATTACTACTATTGTCTCCAGACTCTACAGTAAGTCTGTAGAAGTTTCTAGCTTTGTCTAACCGAAACTTTGTATCCTCAGATATTATAACATCAACTTGAGCATGAATAATTTTCAATTTTGTTGATTTTCAAAGAACTATAGATTTGGATAGTATATAAATTTTTTGTAAATATACTCGAATGAGCTATAACTCATTCCTATATTATTTTGTTGGTTATATTTATATTGTTTCTAAAAACGGATTACCTAATCAGGTATTTCATTATACTAGACAATTATCAATTGCTATATCAAATATTGTCAAAATTTCTGCTCACCCATACTTCTAGCGAATTCTTATCTGGATTATATGCTAATAGATGTGCTGAGAGTGATAATAAAATTTCACCAACACTTTCATTAGTCTTTGAATTAATATAAAGTTAGATTTTATTTCTATTAATACATATTTTTTCTTTTGTAACTTAAAAGTATAGTTTCTTGCCCATTTTTTTAGAATAAGATTGTTATAAATTTCTAACAAATGTATCTGTTTAGAGATTTAAGACTACTATTCTCATTGTATTTTATTTACATGTGAAATAGGATACTTCTTAAATATGGATATCCTAACTTAAAATTTTGTTCTATATGCTCAAACATCCCTCTCCATACTCTGTTATTTTTTTGAAAGTCTATGTACTTCATGATAGTCTATAAAACCATGTAGCTGAGAATGACCTTGAACCTGATCCTCCTTTGCTCCCAAAGAGTTGCAGGTGCTAAAGATCAAAGTCAGGGCTTTATGTGTGCTACACAAGCGCTCTAACTGAGAGACATCCCCAGAGCATATTGTGGTCAGATTATCTTTAGACCTCAGTGCAGTTGTAATGCTCCTTTAAATTTGTACATGAGAGATGCAGTATCTACATGTAGAAGTCCTTACATCTCTCTGTGTTTAAGTGGTCCGTTGATCTCTCCCAGAAAGAAGTGTGTTCAGCCTTCTCATGGCAACAGTCTGCATTTTGGGTCCATGGTCTCTGCGTCCATTGACCAATTTCCTCTGGCAGCTTCTGTTGTACCTTCCAGTACTGCACTTGCTACCATCTGGGTACTGGACACCATTCTGGATCTCGCAGGGTCTCTCAGTGTTATTGAATGTCTTTCTGTGGTTTCTTCAGCAATAGGATCTTACCTTTGGCCTAGGGTGGGTATTCAAGAGCTTTGACAGAAACCTGTCTTGTTTTGGGGACCTTGTAGGTCTCTTTGATCAATGCTCTGTGTGGGAAGGATCCAATGACTGGGACAGGGAGTTGCAGGTCTGATCATTTTTTTCATGGGGTTTGGTTTCCTCCCCTTCCATTCATGGCCCCTCTTACTAGACAATAAGCTTAACCAATAATGAATCAAAATCATAAAATCTTTACTTTTATAGAGTCAGCTCTTGAGAAAGAAGTGGGCATTGTCTAGATTTTTCAAAGATTAAATTTTGTTTTAAATTATCATTCCAAATATAAATTTTATTTTTAAATGAATAATGAAATAACAAATGATTGGACTTTAAAATAATTATGTTTCAAATGTTTGGCATGGTGTTGCACACCTTTAATTGCAGCACTCAGGAAGTAGAGGTAAGAGGGTTGACATGAGTTCAAGGCCACCCTGAGACTACATAGTGAATTCCAGGTCAGCCTGGGCTAAAGTGAGATCCTACCTCGAAAAAAAAACAATTCCTCTTGTATTATTTTCTCTTCTTCCAACAATATTTATGATTTATCTATTGCTGTCTAATGCCATCTAGACGCCACAATAGGTGCACAATTAGAAAACATAATTGTAGATCACTAAGCCTGAGGAGGAATCAGAAACATTCTAAGTACTACTTGCCATCTTTGTTAGTTAAAATCCTTGCTTCAGATTTATAACAGTTTTATTAGGTGATATTATTTTGAAATCATAAAGGGCTCATGGACAGTGCTTCTTGTCATTAGCTATGGATGTAGAATGTGATGTACTGTGTTTTTACAATTAGACACATCAAACCAGAAAAAGTTAACTTTCCAACAGCAGGTGACATAAGGGGCAAGCTGAAGTGTCTCTTATATCAAAATGTTTCTTCTAAGGCCCTTCACAGGTCTATGATAAGTGCTTTGAGATACAATGACTATTGCACAGAATTTAATTATAGAATCAATTGTCTATTCCTCACAAACTAAAAAAAACATTATAGAGTAGATGCACAAAACTCTTCTTTAAAAAAAAATGTATGGAGGGCCCCCATGGTAACAGGAGCAGGGGCAAGAGGATAAAAGAGTATAACTGTCATAATATATATAAAATTTAAAAAGTGAAAAATACATGGTAACTAAGGTATAAGTAGATGAGATGCTTGGCCAATGCCTCCTGCTAAGGTCCTGCTCATAGTTGCAACCGAGCCAAGGTCAAAGGTCTCTTTCTTATCTATTTTTTCTCCCAGTACACTTTAAAACCCTGTATCCTTTTATTATTTTATGAAGAACAGAATAACTCGTGATAATATGCAAAAATTAAATTAAAATTTTCCTAACCCCAATTTGATAAATTTTGTAGTAGAGCAAAACAGACTATGTATCCACTAATTTTTCTTTACCCAAATATGTTTCTTTCCAGCTGTATTTCTACATCACCATATTCATGAATGCCAATTTTATGGTTAAGACTTTTTTTTTTTACCAAACCTAACATACCATTTGATAAGTGAATGCTATAAAATTATAAGACAATATATTTAGGACTTTTTAGTTTATTTGTTACATTTTTAATTGCTAAACCTCAAGGTGTAATAAATAATAAGCCACCCAATACTTTCTAAGGACAGTGTTAAAAACCATATCAGACTATAGGAATGTTCCATGCTGTGAAACAGAAACAGAATCCCAGCACCTTGACTTCTACTCTAAATGTCTACTTCTACTTTAGGTAACGTACTGAAGACTGTTTTCCTCTAGTACGACATGTAACTGAAATCATATTTTATATAAGAAGCAATGAATCACAGGTTACATGTAAACAGAACTACCGAATTGACAATAGAAATAGAATAAGATCCCCACAAATTGTACATATCATCAAATTGGCAACATACCATATGAAATCAGATGCAAAATAAATGTTTTTTCTAGTGCCTTACCTAGTCTGGGCATAAGTGTATCTATATGGCCATTGGTTGTAGTAGCTTTTAACTATAAGTTTACCAATGCAAGGATAACTAAGTAGTTCTTTAAGACAATTATGAATGTATAAATATTCTAAAATATTGGTCCAGACTTATATTCTCTGATGCATATACATACTCATATACATGAATAAATCTGTTCATCAAAATGATCTTAATTAGCCTTCAACATACCAGATTATTATTTCAGTTATTTATGTCAGTTTTAAAATAATTTCCATTTAATTAAAGAAAAGTTGAATTTGTGTGGGGAGATGGAGGATGCGAATTAAACCACTATAAGAAGTGAAAAAATTAACAACATTCAAAAAGACAATGATGTTTTCCATGTTTATTTTATCATAATTGAAGCGCAACACTACTGTGTTTTCCCAGAGGTGTTTTGTCACTTACCTCACAGGAACTATTTTGGCAGAAAGGAAAGGCTTCTCTGTAGCATAGTGTCCACAGTGCTGTCCATCTGGAGACTGAAAAATCTTCATGGATAAGATGATGGCTATAGTTTACATATAGTGATTCATAAAAACATGTAGGATGCCTGTCACTCCTCTTACTATTTCTAATTTTCTGTCTTTAATTTGTTGGTTTTTTTTTTTGAGACAGAGTTTATCACGTTGTATGATAAAGAGCCCAGGCTGTATCAATTCACTAGACAGCTAAGGCTAACCTTGAGCTCGTAACCTACCACCTTCATGTACCAAATAGTAGCAGTACAAGCATGTACCACCACATCTGGCTGAATTATTTTATTTCTTAATCTCTTTTGCATGCATAATTATTGTCACATTTTGATTATGTCTCATTTCCATAACACACTGAAGAGATATACATGAATTATTTAAAGTCTATATTTCTTCAGAGAAAGTTGACCTTAGGGCAAATCAATCTAAATACATATTTAAAAATTTAAAATTTAGTATCAATACTGTCTCTAACCTTGTTGATCAGTACTATACTTCAAAAAAATCTTTAATAAAACATTCCAATTTCTGAGTAATTTAATTGAACCAAAGATGTTTACTAAAATTATGTGACATGCATTATTTATAATTCAACCAGTGGTCTTTAAATGATAGGAGTTCACTGTTGTACTGGGTTTGTAAAATAGATACTGCATGCTTTCTATGTTCATGAAAATGTTATCTACAACTTACCATTTTAATAATTTATTTTTATTGATACATTTTATTATGAAGACTACTTAAAATCTCAAATACAGAATGTGTAAAATATTTATGTATATTATTTTCCACTAAAATATTAACTATAGTTCCTCTTCTCCAGCTTTGATTTTGGTTCATTATGATATAGGACTAAAAATAAACATAAAAAGAAAAACTTCAATTACACAGAAAACACGGAATTGGACAGAAATAAGGAAAACCAATAAGAATGAATTAAAGAGTCATTGTATTTTCATCATGAACTTCTTTTAACAGAAAATTAGACTTTTTTTTTCTTTTTTTGATTTTTCGAGGTAGGGTCTCGCTCTAGCCCAGGCTGGCCTGGAACTCACTCTATAGTCTCAGACTGGCCTCAAACGCATGGCTGTCTTCTACATCTGCCTCCCAAGTACTGGGATTAAAGGCCCTAACCACTAGGCCCTGCAGAAAATTAGACATTTTGAGTGATAAAATAGTAAACATCAAACAAATTTGTATAACTTATATGACACAGTTTTTTTCAGCATGTACAAAAAGAACTCCATTAAATAATCTTAATTTAATGATGACATATAGTGTATTTTTATTTCTAATGAATTATAGTATGTTTTGGATAAAATATTGATCTAAACTATGTAAGGATTCATTATTCAAGTTTCATATGCCTCGATAGGAATATCTTCAGTATAACAAAACTCTTCCATGTGTTTTATTACCTGAATTAGACTTTTATTTTGAATACATCGATGTCATGAGAGCAAGTTCAAGATACAGTGCACACATAACATCTACTAGTTTTTTATTGCCTTTATTATTTTACTTACTAAAGCAAATATACATTTAGATTTCATGCATTCTGGCATTTTCAAAAATAATTTGTTGAAATCAATAAATCCACCCTCCTCTCTTTAGTTCACATCTACTTCCCCTTTCTCAGAATATCTTACCTTCTTCTGTCAGTTTTTTTTTTCTAAATTTCAAAATCAATACTGTTACTTCTTTGTGAGAATTAACTTTTTAAAGTAACTTAATTTAAAGTAATTTCACATTTTTGAAAACCTAAAAGTAGCATAACAGTAAGATGATGTGCAGTAACTATAGTGAATTCATGAGGAAACCACTAAGATGGGCATAACATATAAATATATATTATATTAGTTTCCCAAGGCTGTTGCAGCATAATTAGATTAACTTGGTGATGTAGAACAAGGTTATCATTTTACATTTACAAAAACAGGAAGTCTAAATCAATATCACTGGGCTACAGGCTAGGTGAAAGTTCTAGCAAAGAATCTGTTCCTATTTTCCAAAGGTAGTTTATAATAATATTAATGATAATAATAATTATTATTATTTCATGATCTCTTAGCATTACTCTTCTATCTTCACTTCTCATTCATTTCTTCAGATAAAATTTCCTTCTGCCTTCTTCAACTGAGGATACTTGGGATAGCATTTAAGACTGTCATAATTAAATCCCACATGCTGTGTGTCTTACCTGACAGATATTAATTTGCAGCAGTTTTGAAGGTTTGGTTTTTGCTGGAGCCTCTCTTCCTAGCAAAATCTGTGTTCTCTGTGTTGCACATAATATCTTTCCAGGTTTATGGAGGGAGAAGGTTGTTATTTTTCCCTCCTGGAGCAGACAGCTTCACATTACTGGGGTGAGCATTCGATCAAACACAGTTGTATGGGAGGAACGGATTTATTTCAACCTTACATTTCCAGAATACGTTCCATCAATGGTGAGAGAGGCTGTCCCCTATTCATAAATACAAGCAGAGAGAAAAACCACCAGCAGGCAGTAAACAGCAAAACAACAAGTAACACCAACCAGCATCAAGCAGTGTCCCTGGTGCTCAAACCTCCCTGCAAATTTTTCGACTGGAAATCAGATCTGCCCCCAGTGGCATATCCCTGAAGCAGAAGTCTTACTGTTCTGGCTGAAGCTGGAAATTCAATTTTAATAAAAAATCTGAGTCTGTGGAGCCATACATTCAAACTACCATGCCTCCCACATAAGTACATGGAATATTTGAATTAAGACCCCATCATAATGACCCTACTTACCTCTCATTACTGCTGATAGAATCTATGTTCTAATAGACACTTATAAGGGTTTAATCTCCAGATCATTAATTTTGAAGGAACACAATTTGATCATAAGACTTCATAAGGTATGTTTACGATAATCTTCTTGTCAATAAATTAAAACACATTTTGAAGCACATTATGTATTTTGTATGTGTATGTGTGTATAATGTAAATGAATGCATGCATGATCATATGTGTGTGGGCTCACATGCATGTGCAGGCTTGTTGAGGCCAAAGATCAATTTAGGTGTCTTTCTCAGTCATTCTCTGAGACAGTTTCTTGCAGGACCTAGTGCTCACTGACTTGGCTAAACTAGCTAGTCACCAGGAGACAGGTTTCTTATCTCTGCATATCTGGGTTAAGATGACAAGCTCATGCCTCCACATCCATGACTTCAGCTGGCTAATGGGTCTCCAAATTCAGGTCCTCATGCTTAGCCAGACAGAACTTCAGCCATTTTCCATTCTCAATGCCAGTTTTAAAGTCAGATAACCTGGGAAAGGATAATGGAGACAAATGCTGAGGATACTTGACAAAAATGCAAAGCAGAAATCCAGAGACTCTTAATATCTCAACAGTAAAGCAGACCTAAAACCCACTATGACCAAGGGAACTGAGGGGAAGAGGAGGCAGAAAGACTGTAAGAGCCATGGTGGGGGAGAACATCCAGAGCCATTGCTGAAATGTAATATCAACAGACAAAGTTAATTTTATAAATTTCCTATTTTGAATCAGGTTTTATAAATGGTCTGTTTTAAGCATGTTAGTTGACATAGACACATTTAGTTAAATATTTCATTAAGACATTAAGGCAGTATGGAATATAACCAGAGAACCACTAGGGGAAAGGAAACTACTTATTTTCCACTACGGAGAGTAAAATGTCCTTTTTAACCTTTTTAATAACACCTCACTTGTTTCAAATTGAGTCATCTGAGAACCTGAGTCTTGTGTTTTATAGTTTTATAATTTGTAACGTCTGGCAAAGAGCAAGTATTCTCACTTTCCACCTCACAGATGTCCTTGCAAACTGTATCACAATTTAAATGGTTTGCATACATATATTACTCCATTAGTGCTTAATTAAAAATATGTCTGACAGCTGGCAGAGAAAGGGGTGCTTCAGATAATCCAAGGGAACCGATCATGGATAGAAAAAAAAAGTGCTTGTATTGTTTTTACTAATCCATTGCAATTTTGTCAAATGTAGACATGTTCATTTCTCCACAGACTTTGAAAATCTTTATGCACTGTGTTACTGACATATTTATACTGAGTTTAGATTAAATATCATATTTTAGGATTATTTGGTTTATGTTAGAAGTTCTCCACTTAAAAGTATTTTTTGCGTAAACTACAGATTTGATCCCATGTTTTGCCTGGTTTGTCTTCTGGGCATGTTAACTTTTACTGTGTCCTTGCTTGGATCTTTGTAAAGCTTAATGACTATTGGGACAGGAAATAAAATGGACAGACTTTCCCCTAGAAATGGAACAGAAGCACATGTGAGTGCATGGAAATTTAGAGATTCGTTTTAAGAAGCTGGTTTATATGACTGTGGTGTGACCCACATGGAATCCACATGTCAGGATGAAAGGCTGGGATGAGGGAATAGCAAGAGTCTAGTGTAGCTCCTAAGGAAGTCTGAAAATACACTTTCTTCTCCCTCAGGTGACCTCATTCTTTACTCCGCAACCATTGATTTGATTCGATGAAGAACACCCACCTTATAGAGAATAATATAAATCAAAAGTAGAGTGATTTAAATATCAATCCTACCTAACATAACTTCACATCAGCACCTCACCTGACAGTCAAAACTCGACTAGGCTGACATAGAAACTCCTCAACACAGAAAGAAAGCAGTAATTAAACATATAAAACTCAAAAGCAATGTGAATAAATGCCTCAGGCGATGAGGTCGATTTGTTAAAGGATTTGAAAAACAGATACAATTAAAGGAGAGACAGTTTGGAAATCGAGTAATGATGTTGCAGGGATTCAGAAGGCACAAATAATTTGATAGTTGCTAGAAAGTTATGAGAAGAATGTTCTAGTAGTTTACTATGTGTTGTTTTTACTTCTTCAACACCCTCGTTAGAACATTTTGTCCAGAAATGTTGAGTCTTCTCAGAGAAGTCACTTACAGGCAAAATACCATCATCTGAATTTTCCCCACACTACAGACAAGAATGCAAATACTGTTGTTGCCATAAACACCCTTCAGTATTACACAGAAACACAGGAAATGGTTGTAATCTCTAGCTCCAGGTAGCTATAAACTGGAGACAAGTTTTAGTATTCCTGGAAAAGAAGTTTGATCAGTAATACGAATGCTGTTTTGTAGTTTTGTTACTGAGAAGTGGAATTGGAATATTAAGACTTTACATACTGCTTAACATCCGGCTGCATCACAACTGCTATTTGGAAAGAAAACTGCTGAGTTGAGACGGATGCAGATTAATTCTGCTTGTAAATTACACATTGGAATTTGTGACAGTGCAGAAATCACATCTATAATTATACAATGCTATCATGCAGGACCTACTGAAGTGAGCTCAGAAAAGCCCCTAAGGGTTAAATGCATCTTTTCCCACCTAAACCTTTATAAATGACAAAGTTTGCACCATAGAAAATTATTATTAGGTTTAACTATGTGTATCTTGACAATATGATTTGGTCTGTTACTTTATTGCTCATTAAATTGATATCAAATATATTCTGAAAGAATATATGCAGATTTAGGGCTGGAGAGATGGCTCAGCGGGTAAGGCACTTGCCTCCAGTGCCTAAGGCCCCAGGTTCAATTCCCCAGGACCCACATATGCCAGACCCACAAGGTGGTGGCCCTGATGTTCTCTCTCCCTCTCTCTCTATCTCTGTATTTCTCTGCTTGCAAATGAATAAATGAAATATATTTAAAAAAAAGAATATATGCAGATTTAGTGAGATCAAAGCAACCTCTCCTTTGTTGTGTGAACAACTATTTCTTTGGCTTTTTACTTTGTTTTTAAACTGCATTAAGTTTCCGAAATGAGAGAGAATCTCTGTTACTTGCAATGAAACTCTGCCTCAAAATGAAGACTGCACACATCAGAATAGCTCTGGTTTGACAGGGCAGAGCTGTGAACCATGTGATCCATAGCAACTTGACCTTCATGGTGGAGGGTGGCTGCAGAATACCTTTACTCACATGGCCAGTGTTTGAATTAATAACATTTGCATAATAAAACCTCAGTGAAATCTCTGGTTACACATGGTCTCAGGGCAGCTTTGCTAGATAACCATGTTCTGAGCTCATTTGTTCATGTCGATTTGTTTGGAGGGAGGTGATGTTGAGACATGGGTAGAAGAAATGGAAGCTTCAGATTGGAAAAACCTCTGAAATTTTATCCTCTGGAATTCCTTTTGGCTGGTCTTATATTCAGCCTTGGCTATAATAAATATAGTGCTTCCCTGAGTTTGGAAGTGTTCCTGTAAATTTTCAACCTACGGACATAATGAAAACTACCGTCACATGATGAGAATAAAGACCACAAGACAATGGGTGAATTGTCATACAGAATATAAGTCGATATGCATAGATTGTAGTCTTTCTGTGATATCAAGCAATAATTGAGTGCTGGAGAAGTCTGACATGTTAAGGAGCATTAGAAAATGTGAATATTTATAGGCAGATAATACACTTATTAAAATCTTTTCAGAAAGTCAAACTTGGGCTGATGTGGGGAACACTCTGTTGTTGAAGTTGGTCCCAAGAAAGCCTCAGCAGAGGATCCCCAAATCTATGGACAATTTTCTTTCTTTAAAAATAATGATGTTCCTCATTATACTTACACCCCAAAAGTCTATTTCATAAGATTTTTTTACAATTAAATTTAAGTGTGATTTATTTGGTATCAAATTTGAAGCCAATGACCTGAATACTTTCATCCTGCAGAAATTTCTGCCTGATAAAATGTGCTAGAATTATGTTGTGCCTAAACAGTACAAACTAGTGCCTTTGGTTAGTGAGTCCTTGACAAGTGACAAATGAAGCTATAGAATTATTTTTAATTGAATTGAGATACATTTAGTAATAAATTACATACATCTGAATAAGTACAGAATAACATATAAGGCTTTTCTTCCTAGTAAGAAGATCATATGAAAAAAAATCAGAGGTATAAAATATGTACCTTAATTCTGTGGGATAGATTCCCATAGGTCACGTCAGCTCTAGTGGCCATGGTGTTTTCTTATTAACAATTAACTGAAACTCAATCACATCTTGTAGTGTAGATTGAACAAAGTATGACAAATGTCCTTCAGAAGGATATTCATAGTATATAAAGAAAGATCCTAAAGGAGAACTCAACAAAAGAAGTGAAATTTCTACTTTGTGAATTTTACCTAAAATTTCACTAAGTGCATAAAAGAAACCAAAAGTTATCTAACTTTTGTTTATGTGTCTAAATCTCTGATATGAAGCAAATAAAAAGAAAATTGAATTATTTGATTTTGGTTTACATAAACTTAAAATCCAATTAAGACAATGAAAATTATGCAGTATAATAAAACATACTATTTGCTCAACATTTCCTGAAGATAACTTTAGGTGTGATGAATGGTACAGTTATGGTGCTATAAGAACTAAATGTTAAGATTATTTTAGTTATAAAATTTCTCTCTCTCTTCCTCCCTCTCTCTCTCTCTCTCACACACACAGAGACAAAAGCAACTTAAATTAGGTTTTGAACAAAACAGAAGGAAATATTAATGTAATTAAAAACAAAACATTTAAAACCTTCATACATAATTTATCTGGAAGAATCAAACAAGAGCATAATCAATTAGTCTTTCTCTCTTGGTCTCTGCTGGTCTTTTTTTTTCTTAATGCAGCAAGTCAGTATTTCATTTACAACAGCCTTCCTGTGCCCCTAGCATGCTGGCCACTCCTTACTTGCACTGGGCCTGGTCCCCATGGATCTGCTGTGACCCAGAACATATGAAGCCTCAGAGGACAGCCATTGCTGTCCAGATAGTGCTGCTCTCTGCTCCTGCCCAGCCTTGGTGGTTCAGAGAGGAGACGATTGTGGAAAGGGGAAGGCTGATGGTCCCTGCTTTTCTTAAAATTAGTTTTACTTCCTGTTTCCAGTAATGGAATCGGGCTATTGTCCTTAGGTTACTTTCCTGTTCAGTATACCTGAGATAGGGATAGGTAGCTTGGTGACATGAAGGATGAGACCCATTATGCTATTTTAAATAAGGTAGACACAGAACAAGACTCATGACCACTGTCTCACACATAGCATCTGAAAGTAGAAAGGTAATTATCAAAGACAGGGAGGATTTGGATCCTGGCCAATAGGTTCCATTTTTTAAAAATTTATTTAGAATATCATATATCTAGAATAAATCTAGAGGTTGTATGTGTTTCCAGATGACCATAGTTAACAGTATTTAGATTTACATGATAAATTTATAGCATTGTATCATGTACTCAAAATGTGCCAAAAAAATGAGCTGGTATTGCCACATACCCACAGAAAGATAACTACGTGAGTGGTAGATAATTTAATTCTCTTGTCTGTAATAATCATTTCACTCTATGTAATGATATCAATACCTATGTTTAAAATACCATGATACTTATCTTAAATACGTATGATAAAAAAGAAATACACATGCATACACATGTATTTGTTACTTTGCTTTGGGGTATGATAATCTGATATACTCACCCCAAAAGCTGAAGTTGAAATCAGCTTCTTCAACCAGGCCTAGACTCATGGAAGGTGGTCATGGAAGGGAATGAGAGAAGGGCTATGAGTGCTCAACACATTCCCTCCCTGGAGAACATGACTGGCAGGAAATGAGGGATGCCATCCAAAGCCACTCAGTGTCTGTACCCTGCAGCCTGAATATTCTGTCGTGGCTTGAATGTAAAATGTCTTCATGAACTCATGTGTGTGAACACTTGAACCCCAGCAGATGACACAGTTGTTGAAGGTTGTGGAATATTTAGAGCTGGAGCCTTGAGGTTTTTATAGCCTGTCCCCCTTTCAAGTTCCCTCTCTGTTTTCTGATTGCAAACACAATCTGACAACCTCTACTTCATTCTCTGGCTTCCCTGCCCTCTATGCCATGATTTTAAGTATCTCATGCAACAAGGAAATGAAATAATGCAAAGACATATTCTTACCCAGATTTATAACAAATGACAAAACATGAATAAATACATTTTTTAGAAATTTCTCAATACAAGAAGCTACAAGACCATTCTCAAATTGAGGTGATTTACTTAATAAAAACGTGCATAAAAGTGTGATCCTGTTATTCATAATTTCAAGAATTCTCATTGGGTTGATAAAATGGCCCAGTGGATAAAGTGCCACATATATAGTGATAGTGTCTATAAATCCTGTGCTATTATGGCAAGATAAAAGCAGATGGAGATAAAGAATCCAAGAATCTCATGAGCTTGCTAGTCTGGCAGTGGTCAAATACAACAACAACATAACAGCTTCAAACTAGGTTGATGCAAGGAATGCCATCCTGGGTTATCCTCTGACCGCCACATGCCATGAAACATACACACACACACACACACACACACACACACACACACACACACACACACACACGACCCACAGAAACACAAATATTTACATACACATAATATACACAAACATGTATTAAAAACGCTTAATTTCCTAATTAGTTTTAAAATGTCTAACAATAGAGATTATTCTTCCTAATGTAAAGATAAATAAAAAATGTTTTTAGTTCCATATTATAGTCTATAATCCTATTTTTCAAAATTCTTCACTAGTGTGATAGGTTACTATGATAATTATTACATTA